>CM055280.1:31262926-31407615 GCA_029237695.1 Conchocele bisecta
TGGTTACTGAAGAGAAGACGTTTGAAAATGTTCACGGACGGACGACGGACGGACGGACGACGGTCACATTGCGGTAACAATAGCTCACATGAGCTTCGCTCAGGTGAGTTGAAAAGAGCACACAGTAGCAAATATATGATAGTATACAATGTACATGTATAACAGTATATACAGACTTTGCCCGTATTACAATGACGTACATCCCTATTCCACGGCGACATACACATGTCCAGTCAAAGATCCGAATTATGCCATAATCTGTGAACCTGCCCAGGAGCTTATACTTGTTATTGTTTCACCTTGTCATTCATGAACCGGCTTATTGAGCTTGCTAATATTCTGACAGTCATGAACTGAAATATTACATGTCGTTTTCGCGACGAATCGATTTCCGTGTCTACTGACACGGAAATCGATTCTTCGCAAAAACGACATAATACCAACTTGATACAGTTTAAAATCGTTTAGCATATTTATTTTCAGATATAATCGAAATAAGAAACACCATATCATATAATAACCTCCTGAACTGTCACATGATAACCTACTTACTGTACCGTGTGTGCATCATTTATATGTTTATTTAATTTTAATAACAGTATGGTAATGTATTGAATGCTCCAGGTTGTCAGGTCAGGGGATGCAGCACAGCAATGGTGTCACATTTACATCAGTATTCTACAAAAACCACAGGACCGTTAGCCACACCAAATTGCATGCCATTTCATTGAACGCACACTCGTCTTATATAAATATGGCACCATAACTATGCTCCCTGGCACATCATACAGGCGCCATTCAATAAAGCTCATTTCTACCTACATTCACATGTACATGTATGTAGGCAACATATATCAAAACAGCCTGAACCTGAATATGTTTGTTTTGCCAGAAACCAGTAGTATATCATTGACCGTCTCATAGACAACCGAGAACGACGTACCATATATGAGACAATATTGTAAATTTTGTAAACGTATTTAATGAAATTACGCAGATGTCCGAAAGTACAAAATCGCATGGCGTGTCTCATAGCACAGCCGTTTGCATGTACTTTGTGCGATTCTGGCAGAGTAGACACTGAAATGTATTTCATGTATGACTACCGTAACCCCACGTGCATTATCAGTACCGGGCAGGGAAGACATTCATTTGGTACGTGCAAGTGCGACGTTTCTGATTTACACGTGTGTGAATATCTTAATCAGGTTATGTGCATGTATTTAATTATTCCTTAATAAACCTGGGTATGTCCGATCATGGTGTATCTCAGCATGACATAAAGTCTTTGGAATTATTTCCTGGTTTTCGTTCTCTGTAATCTGTATATACGTGTGGCCCAGTCTGTACATCTGCATTGTTATCTAGATGTAGATCACCATGACAACAAGACTGCTCAGGCTGAGGAGTATCGTGCCACCAAGTATCGACTCGACACCTGAATAGATAAATAGAGAATACAGGGCTAGTGTCTCAAATTTATTAATACAGTGTTGCAATACAGCACAGTCCGTGGTTTCATTGAATATATATAGCTGCGCTGTTTCTATTTCCACCCTTATACATTGGAACCTCTCCAAACCGGAAACATTTTTCTTATTAGGGGCGAAAACCAAGTTTCCTTAAAGGTTAATGGAAGCAACTATTTAATATCTATATTGTTTGAGGTGCAATCACCATACTGTATACTATGTCGATAACAATATTTACTCATGTGACGCATTTTATTGATATATATATATTTATTGTATACTTAAAATGTCTTGCCTCATTTGAATATCAAAAAAGCTTCATACAAACGCACGTCTCTATCCGTAATTTACGGATAAATACATCTGCATAGTGGACACTCGTAGGGCGATTTTCATTGCAACTCGCGGGTAACAACTCGCCTAACACGAGTACCAATGGAACAAGCAGAGTTCCAACACGATTTAAAGAATTTGACCATTGAACCTTATTCGAGTAACTCGATTCGAACCCAGTCGTGTGGTGGATTACTAGAGTTGCTACTCGAGTTCAACTCGAACAGCGACTCTGATTGTTCCTGTGCTACTTGGGTTACTCGAGTTTAACCCGGGAGTGACAACGACAGATGACCATATAGTGTTTAAAACTGGTGCAATAGTTACACAATTACACAATTATTTAATTAATAAAAAGAACATGTTTTACCTAACGGACGGTCCCCAACTTTAAGAAATCAGTAAACCCGATAAATCCTCGAATAAAAACAATCTTACCATTGCACGTGCCGGGTGTTTCCCAGGTACTATCTGTCTTGCACGTGATGGTCTCTACTCCCGTGAGGGTATAATCCGAGTCGCATGTCACCGTCTTATTCGATCCTACACTGTTCGATCCTGCGCTGATTGACCCGTGCTGTGGGGTTGGATCGTCCAGACAATCTGCCATAGACAAATGATAGACACGCGAGTTACTGTGATACATGTACACCACCGCCTGAGCTTGTCAATATTTGTAATTATTATATACGTACTTTCGTTCCCCATTGAAACACAATGGAATGCAAACCGTAAAAACTTTTCCATATTGACGTGTAGTGAGTTCATATTGGTCAGTTCCGGAACTACGTTTCACCTCGTAAAATAGTTTCTTCTAAATCATCACTAATTTGTTTATTTTAGTTACATGTTGTGTATCTTTATGAGTGATTTACGTATACAATAAAAAGGTTAGTTAATTTGCATGTGGATATATGCCACTCGTTCCGCCGCGCAACGATAGAGCGCAATATCGAAAGATGCCCGAACACGTGCATATATCGTATATCAATATACAAATCAATTAACCTCAGACAATCAAACTGCTTGCTTTCGAGTTGATGTTGCAAAAAGATGTTTACATCCTGGCAATGTTAACACCGGCGGTAGTGTAGTGTACATCGATGGGAAGAGTGGCTGGCATATAATACAAGGTTAGACCATGTATGTCCAGCCGTGGGTAAATGTTTGTCGTGGCACGAGGAAACAGTTTGAACTCCAAGGCAGAAAGGCCGCGGTTCAAAGTTCCCGAGGGGCACGGCAAACTTTTACCCACGGCTGGACATGGTCTATCGTTATTGTTCCATTCAAACAGCTGATTTACACATGCATATTCTTGAAGAACGGTTCATATTTCGGTGTTGTATGCATTATTTCGGTGTATCTGGTGGTTCGGGTACATTGTTACCAACATACAATTTACGTCACCTCCCGCAAATTACACGTATAAATTAGAAATAGTCTTTTGACAGCATAAGGGAAGAGGCCGGGAGTTCGGAACGGCGAATGTGTAGATTTATTTCTCGTGTAATGTTTGAGGATTAGTAGTATGTAAATTACCTAAAACAACGGAATCCACCCAAATCTACCAACATCCACCGAAATACCTATATGGCACCAGCATACTGACTATCTGTTCAAACACCTGTGAGTGGAAGCTCTCTAAACCGGACACAGATACACCTTATCTCAAATGATAATGTAAAGTGAAAATGGGTAGTAATAGGTCAAGATTTGCAAGCAAACTAGGTATGTGACCTCAAAATATACCATTTTATACCGGACTTGGTATTGTTTAACCTAAAGCAATCTTACCGGAAAGACAAGTTCCACCATTGTCGGTGTAGTTAGTTGCACATCTGCATGCCTTAGTAGCACCAGTAATGGTTGTACATGTTTCATTGTTCGTCGATGTGCAATCAGTGTCTCCGGTACACGCAGCCTCTGGAAAGGTAAGGAATAAACAACCGTGTAACGTTCTTATGATCACCACCTGAGTTGCATCTGGGGTCAGTTTTACTAAACTGCGTACGATAAACAACTTCGTACAACTATTTTTACGAATTCCTTTTTCGCAATAATGTGACCCAATAAATGTGAACAGTAAGTGAGAAAATATATGTTCCACGTCGTTCTGCCGATTAACTTGTGGCTATTAAACAAATTAAATCTCAAAAATATTTAAATGTACGTACTTATTCACCAATAACAGCAAAGTCGCCCTCCCCAATTGTTTGTATTTGATGAAATTCAATAAAATATAGATTTTCCCATGCGAATTTAACATGTGGCAAACAAAATGTGAAGAGTGGTAAGAAGGATCGAACAAATTACACATTTTGGGAAATGGCTCCGAAACCTGCATAGATAGCGTGGAACTGATGTAACTAAGAAAACAAAAGTTAGATTTTGAAAATCGGTTAACGAATTCAAAAATTATTTAAAAAATCTATTTAGCCCACATGTTAAATTCGCGTAGACAAATCGCAATAAAATCAATATTTGATGGAATTTCATCACATAAAACAATTGGGGGGGTGGGGGGGGGGTGATTTTTTTTGTTATTGATGAAAAAATACTTTTAATATTTTTTTTAGATTTAATGTGTTTAGTACCCAAAGTTCGTCGGCAGCAAAACGTGGAATAGACAGTAATGTTTTGCCAACATAGACTGTCAGTTAATTGTTTTGAAATTTGATATTTTGCACGCTTGAACTTCTTACACGCACGATGTTTGTGAAACGGCACTCCGCCCCCGGGTATGGAACCTCTCTAAAACGAACACCGTGGTTTTTCACGCAATCAATCTATATATATATGTAGTGGAGTTCCGGGTCAGCACACGTGCCCAGACTACCAAATGGCACCCCGAGGCAACCCATCTTGGGTCCGACCAGCCATATTGTGTGTATATCACTAGACTAAGTGAGCAATTCGTACACTGATTAGCCAGCCCCAACAGACGGTATTACATATATTCAATTCATCGCATTTTCAAGCGCAGTTAGAACCAGCTGTTGCTAATGTCTGCTGTCTAAATATTAGTATGCACTCGGTAGTACTCGATAGACCAGGCTGTAATCTTACAACCGCCTACGTTAATATTGCCAAGATTAACAACGTTAATGCCAACTTACAATCAAGCAGTTTCATTGGCTGAGCCTGAGCTGCAGCACAGACTGCTTGATTTCAAGCACAGTATTCACGTATTGTGAAATAAAACAAAATGGCACATATTGACTTTTAAGATTTGCGCAGGCGGTGATGTAAGCACTCTTTGATATAGAAATCAAATAAGTAATACAGGTAGTAATAGTCCACATATTGAATGTTTAATACATTACATGTGGTTGATTACAAATTCAATATGTGAACTATAACTTATGTGTTGCCCCGCCTTCTTCGCATACATCTGTCTGTTTCAATACAAGTCCCGCTCATATGCGCTTTCGACTTGCGATACTCCTACGTAATTGGCCGTTTAACACGGTAATATGTAACGTATTGGGGTTAAACCTTACAATCTATGAAATAAGTGGAGCACGATACTGGCCAGCGATTGGTACACGTCTAAACAGGATGCGTGCCGCGTGAATGTCTAACAACAATCCGTGATAGACAAGACATGTTTCTAGAAAAGGGCCCTGTATAAGAGTCTAGAAGCATTTTTTAGTAAAAATTGGCAACCTGACTTTTTAACATAATTAAGGTATGCTGAATTCGACTAGCCCGGTTGCCAAGCTGAATTTTGAGGTCTTGACCATCTAATTAGCATAAACAAAATGGCTGCCAAATCGACAATTTTCGGCACTGTCTTGGGACAAGCACTACTAGTTGCCCAGTGCATTTTTTCATCACCATAATTTCTTTGTATTTTTCTGTTAGAACATGTCATCAAGTATCAAAATCTCCTGGGTGTGGATTGCTAATGGGCTTGCTTTTATGAAAATCCAAGATGGCCGCCAAAAATATGAAAAATACTATAAACTCACTTGAACAGACATTTTGGTTGTACTTTTGATGGCATGTCCGCATGCTGTCTGTTTTAATGAGCATGATAAGTATATTTCTCTATTTGTTAATAGTATAAACGAAATTCAAATTGCGAAAAAGTCCAACATGGCCGCCAAAATATTGAAATTACTACAATGTATAAATTGCACTTGAATATACATATGAAACGCGCCGCGACATAACGTACCTTCGGGTATCTGGAATTTTCGCCGTAAAAGGTTGTGAAAATTGAACATTATTCCTGCAAATGACTTCAGAATTTGACGCAAATTTCAGAGCAAATGCGGAATTAAATTCAGCATTTGCTCTGCAATTTTCGTCAAATTCGTACAAAAATTACGTTCAAATTTCAAAACCATTTACGGTCGAAAATTCCAAATACCGAAGGTACGTTATGTCGCGGCGCGTCTCTCATATTTGTTTAGATTGTAATTTTGAGGGGATGTGCACACATTTTCTGTAGCAACTTTATGCTCAATCATGAAATACAGCGCCTGGATATAATCAACATCGTATATATAACGACAGCAACAATAGCAACAACAACAAAAGATGTCACTGACTCAACATCTGCAGTCATTTATTACTAAAATTCCAGTAGTGTTCAAATCTCAACAGCGCTATCATTTTTTTCGGTTGTAGTAGTAGTTTATCGCATTGGCCCTCAGAATGCATCATCGCTATCATTTATACGTATGCTACTATACTATGTGTATTATCGAATTTTGAAAAGATCACACTTGTTGTGCCTTACCGAAACACGATATTTTATTACATACTAAATACATACCGGCGTTGTTCTAGTTACATACGCTTATAAAAGGGATTGTTTGTGGGCTACAATGGATCCCATGATTAGCTTGAAGAGGCCGTCACCTGTAGACTACAGCCAGTGCATTTTCTGCCAAGCGCATAAACCCAAAACAAACCTGAGTGAAGCAACTGAACATGGACTGACAACAGTCAGGCATGCAGCATGTAGCAGAAAGAAACTGAGGGACTCCAAACATATAGACGTAATTGATCGGATTGAGACTGCATTAGGTTCTGCCACACCCGTATCTCTTGTGTGGCACAAACTGTGCTATGCCGGCTTCACACACAAGGGTAAAATAGAACGTCTTCGAAAGACACAGACTGATGTTTCAACAGAGGGAGAATGTTGCAGCACAAGTGTTCCAGGTGGTACATGTGAGAGGCGTTCATTACGAAAAGGTGTGCAGCGAGTCAACTGGAGCCTTTGCATATTCTGTCAAACAACTACAAGTAAGAAGTCACGACTGATCTCGGTCATGACTACGCAAATGAGTGACCAAATAATTCAAGCATCACATCTTGACTACGAAGTTGGCCTTCGATTGGCAGGAGTTATTGACTTAATTGCAACTGAGGCCAAATACCATCTGAATTGTCTCAGCGCATTCAACAGGTCTACATCCAAAACAAAGCTGGAATCATCAAATACAGACCTTGCTATGATATGGCTTTGCCAGGAGCTCCGCCAATCAGCTGACAAAGGACACGTGATTCTTCTCGATGATGTATGGGAAAGGTATAAGGAGCATGCTGAAGAATCGTCAACCACGATTCAGCAGTCCTATCAAAGCAGAAGAGGGACATTCAAGGAAAATTTGCAGTCACAGCTTGGGGATATTTTCAATTTCTTTCAACCTCTTGACAGGTGTATATCGGAACGAAAAACAGTACTGATTCCAACTGAGTACCAGACAACATCAGTTTTGAAGATGGAAGTAGACACACAGGAGAGCGAGAAGTTAGCTTTTCCTAAATATGAGCCACAGGATGACACTTTCCTATCACTTGTTCATGTAGCTCTGAAGATCCGTGGAGACATGATGGAAACGCCAGGACACAAAGGGTTCTCTGTCAGTGAAGAAGATGCTATAGCATGCGTTCCAGATAGTTTATATATGCTACTGAGACTGATCGTCGGTGGCCAAGCATCCCTTGACGATGATAGCAGTGGGAACAATGAAGAACATGTTCAGAGCAGAGTTCTGAGTTTGGCACAAGATCTAGTTTACTGTGTCAGTGGTGGCAAGAAATGGACTCCAAAACATGTTGGTCTCGCAAGTACTCTTCATCAAGCCACACGGTCAAAAGACCTGGTACGATTATTCAACAAGGCAGGGCATTGTTTGAGTTATGAGCAGGTGTTGCAAGTTGACACTTCATTGGCTGAGAGTACTCTCAAACAAATCATTGGACCAAGCAACTGGTGCTGTCATTCCACCAAACATTGTGGCAAATAAATTCATCCATTACACATGTGATAACATTGACATCCTTGATGAAACACTCGATGGAAAGAATACTTTCCATGCAACTCAAATGGCAGCATGGCAGCGAGGCCAAACAACTGACGTCTCTCTGAAAAATCTCGAGCTGTCGACAAGACATACTTTGATTGTGCCAAATGCCCTTGAGAAGCTGCATCCTGTCAGTATAAAGCATGGAACATGCAAGCCAACATTCACAGCACCAGTCGACGAATCATACTTCAGCAAATCTGAGGAGGTCAATGAGTGTGCAAGAAAAGCAAAAGCAACAGAACTAGCTTTCTTCATGCGTCGTCAAAATTCAGAAATAAAAGCTTCTTGGACAGTATTCAACCAGTCATTGTCATCAGAGGAACCAGACCAGACAGCTGTAGGATATCTGCCTATAATCCAACCTTGCCCCAGCTCACGAAATGGATACTTTGAATACCGCCGTGAAGAGATGCATGGCAATATCTTCACATTTTGGACAGGAACATACAGTCCTCACAGTCGACCAAGCGCTGTACTGTAGACTTATGGAGCTGAAGTGGTCTGTTCCCGAATACCAGGATACGTTAATACCTCGCCTTGGTGGTCTCCATGTGTCGATGAACTTCCTCAAAGCGATAGGAGATCATATGAATGGTTCCGGACTAGCTGAGGTGTGGGTGGAGAGTGGACTCCTCGACAAGGCACTGTAGAACGTGTTTTGACAGGAAAGGCATACAACAAAGCTTTGAGAGCACATAAACTGACTTGCAAGCTCTGTGGCGTCTCCTGATGCCAAGCTTTCTCTCATCTGTTGCAAATGCGGACGAGGACTGTCATGTTTGCATTGGCAGGATGGCTGCTGGTGACGACCAACATACTATTCCTGAACTGATAACATTTCTGGATCAGGAAAAGTTCAGGACGTTACTGGATGAATTTGTTGAGCATAGATCTGATGATGTGAACTTCAGCTTCTGGTGGCAATATATGGACATGGTCGCAATACTGCTACAATACACTCGAGCTCAACGTGATGGCATCTGGAATCTCCATCTTTACTCGTTCAGTCTGATGTTGCCCTACTTCAAGCGATATGACCACCTGAACTATGCACGATGGGGTCCAGTGTATCTAGTGGAGATGCATCAGCTTCCGGAACCAGTTCTATCAGAGTTTCAAAGGGCAATTTTGTTGTCAAGAGATCTGCACAAAAGTTCAGCAAAGTAGATCCCGACCAGGCCATGGAATGGATAAACGGCACAGGCAAAAAGGGAGGTGGTATCATTGGTATAACCAAGACGACAACAGCTCTGTGCAGGTGGACGCTCTCCTTTAACCTGAGATCGCACATAGCAGAACAAACACATGAACTGTACGGTCTCCACCGAGGGAGTACAGACATTCATAACGAAGCAACCAAATCACGACAAACAAGAGACAATGCTGACGAGAGTTCATTACTTTCTACCTTCCAAGGATTCAGCGTGTTCGCATCTGTATCACATCCAGATATGTTGCAAAACATTGCTACGAAAGACCTAGCAACAGAGTCCATTCAAGATTCACTACTAAGTGCCAAGGAGCTTGGACAAGCAAAAGTCAAGACATTCGTTCAGGACAGGATGATCGTGGCTGAGCAGTGTGATGAGCCAGATGTTTCATTCCATGAACCTCTGCGCAGGAATAACGCCCCAACATTCGCCACTTTATATGAAGTGGCTAAGCACACAAAGGACAAAGACAAGAAAACTGTTCTGAAGGCTGACAGAAATGTCCTCCGGCGTCTCATTACTGCATATGAGGCGGATCGGCCAGTTGATTTGCCATCTGTACTCAAGCATGAGCTGCTTCCTGTCCCTGTATCCCTTGCCGAAATGAATGGTACACTACGCACAGGAACGTCATATCAGAAGGCATAGACTGTCCCGAGACGATTCAACTACCTGACACATCATCTTGCCTTATAATTGATGGACAGGCATTGGTAGTAACTCTTGGAAAGCCTGATGATGCTGTGACCTTTGGAGATCTTGCCGACATATACATCAACACAGTGATGAAGGCGGGTTCCAAATATCAAATAATTGATATTGTGTTCGACAGATACAGGGCAGAATCAACCAGAACGCGACGCAGTAAAGGCGCACGGCCCATCAGGCGGCTTGTGGAAGGCCGTGATGTACCTCTTCCAAAGAACTGGTCGAATTTCCTGTCACTAGCTGATAATAAAGCAGATCTAGCAAATTTCCTGTCTGAGGAACTGTGTTCCCAGGCGCCTAGGAATAAAGACATTGTAGTTGCCGGTGGATTTATAGATTTATAGAGGAACTCGAGGTCAAATCATCAACATGTACAACTGATTTGACACCTCTGAAATCCACACAAGAAGAAGCAGACACGAGATTGGTGCTGCATGCCGTACACAGCCACTTCAATACAGTTGTTGTGTCCTCCAGAGACACTGATGTTCTCCTGCTGTTGGTGTCTCACTTTGAACGTATGCAATGTGAGCATCTCTGGATGATGTCTGGCACATCTAAGAAACGGCGGTATATACCCATTGATGCAGTTTTCAACAAACTACCAAGAGCTCAGCAGAATCCTTGTTAGCATTTCACGCATTAACTGGGTGTGACACAACCTCATACATCGCGAATCACACCAAACAATCATCATGGAAAGTCTTCGAAGTGCACCATAAGTTGCTGAAGAACTTGGGCATTGGTGCACTCACAGAGGAAACCATAAAATCTTCAGAAGCATTTGTCTGCCGAATATATAATGTCCAGAGAACGGACTCTGTTGATGCAGCACGGCACATATTGTTTTCCAAGATGGGCAGACCAGAGGCCATGGCCCCAACAAGTGATGCGCTACGTTTCCATTTGATGAGAGTTCACTATCAAGCGATGATATGGAGAAATGCACATTGCCCAACATCTGAGCTCCCTTCACCGTCTGAAATGGGATGGAGACTCGGGAATCCGGACTGCAGCCAATACTGATGTCATTGAGTCCCATTCCAGACAGTTGTCTCGAGATGGTAGCATGTGCATGCCAGACACAGTGCAAAACACAACGCTGCAAATGCCGGAAATCAGGATTACAATGCACGTCAATGTGTGTATGCCAGCAACAAATTAACGATCAGAGGCATTGCATGAATACTATGTGATTTGTCTAACAACTGTACATGCTGACTGGAATTTGTAGCAGCAATATATAATCGTTGTAGTGAGTACCAAATCATAGTATACGTGACACTTTGGCGAAAGTTTTCTTGAATGAAAATGACTATTTATCATAGTTAAAATAATATCAGCCCACAGACCAACGTGAACATATAACTTAAAACTTACTTGGGACTTAAAATATACTTATCGTGCATATTAACATGGACACCATGTGTATATATCATCAACATTACACTAATATGGCTGGTCATGTGCAATTTATAGTACTGTCATATATTTAGGCGGCCATCTTGTATTTTTGTTGCATCTCAGATTTCATATGTACTATTACAATTACAGAAATATATTGTTGTTGCTTATTACCACAGAAATGTGTGCACATCCCCTCCAATTACAATCATAAAGAAATATGTATATGCACACTTTATAGTATGTTTTACTTTTTTGGCGGCCATTTTGGATTTTTCGCAACTTCAATTTCATTTATACTATTTCAATTGCAGACATATATTTATGATGCTTATTACAAATGTAGCACAACAAACGTGTGCATATACATGTACCCTCAAAATCGTCATCAAATGTAGGTTTGTGTGCAAATAATAGTGTGTTCATGTTTCTGGCGGCCATCTTGGATTTGAAAAAGAATGCTAAGCTATGAAGACACACCACACATGGTGGATCTTGATACTAGACGACATGTTCTAGCAAATAATGCCAAGAAAGTATTGTAACCGAAAAAACCATGAAGTAATCGTAGTGCCTGTCACAAGAAAGTGCCGAAAATTTTCAATTTGGCAGCCATTTTGTTTATGCTAATTAGATAGTCAAAAACTCAAAATTCAGCTTGGCAACCGGGCTAGTTGAATTCAGCATACCTTAATTATGTTAAAAAGTCAGGTTGCCAACTTTTACTAAAAAATGCTTCTAGGATTCACATTTCATAGAAATACGTCTAGTCTATGACGTCTTGATGTAAATGTAACTTTCTACGTATTGGACCATTTAATTAATACATTTAGTAGATATTGGAGAAAGAGTCGCAATATGCGATTAATTGAGATAAACTGCTAGACTATTATTGGTCGAGAAAATGGGGCAAACAGTAAGACAATCGCTAGCCAGTATCGTGCTCCACATATTTAACATATTGCAATATTTAACCCAAATACGTTACATATTACCAAATGTAATGACTACCTTTTTCACAGGAAATGGAAAACCAATACTCAGATAGGAGACTGCATTATAAACCTGGCCAATTATAAGTAGTTTATTGTTCAAATATTGGATTGTTAAGGAATTAAATGCAAGGGAGCGCTAGCTTATACATATACGCTCCACATGTGGAACAGTCGGACCTGTGACATAAAACTTTGCCCATTGAAATAAACCCATGAACCCGACCACTTGTTACTTGGACAATATAAGTACAGTTATAGTTCATATATTACATTTTAATACATTAATGTTGTAGCGAGCGCTAGCGAGCGATACATCAACTCATTAAACATTCAATATGTGAACTATAACGTACTTATTGTTTATAACCCCACTCGCGGAGCTCCGCCCCTAAGCGTGATTTCGAATCGCTATACTAGCATGTCATTGCCGGCGTGACATGAAGTGAGCGCGTTTGTGGGCGGTAATACGCTTTGCGTCTCTTGAACTGATGACAAGGTGTACAATCAGTTCTAAGTATAGCGGCTGAACACTTAATGATCAATTTAATAGATATTGGCGAAAGTGTCGCAGTATGCAAGTAATAGAGATGAAATGCCGTTCTTTCATTGATCGAGAAACTGGGGTAAACATTAAAGGTACATGCCCACTCAGTAGGCACAAAATGTACTTTATAGGAATTAAATAAGTGTATAATTGTGTCAGTATTCCACCAGTTCCAAAAATTATAAGTGCCCTTTATACATATATAATCGTTTAGTAATATTTATTTTACTGGCAGTGACGCGCTGTGGCATCAGGCTATTTTCATATGCAAATGAGGCATGATATTTTTTAATTATTTATACTAACTAAATATTTTCGACAGATTATAATGTATGAACATTGCACATCGAAAAAATAAATACAGATAATAAATAGTAGAGTCCGTCAACATGTTAAGTACACACGGTTATCGCCCCTGATACCAGTGTGGACATTTTCGTCCGATATAAAATGTATAATAATGCAAATCAATACGTGGGGCAATGGCTAATGAACATTTGTTTTGTCAGAAAATGTCTCAGATGATGTTTGTTATATAAAGAACAATTTGTGCCTACTGAGTGGGTATGTGCCTTTAGTTAAACTTACTGGCCACGCATGTCCCAGCATTGTCGGTATATCCAGTTTTGCATTTACATATATTGGCGCTATTCACGGTACTACAGTCTTCAGAAACACTGTTGCATTCTGTGTCAGACGTGCACGCCGTAACTGTAAATAAACAAACAATAATTTTATTTCACAATGAATAAAAAAACAACAATGTTTGGAGGCTACATGTACAAATAAACCTCAGCGGATGACCGCCTCTCCACAACAATACCCTCTGTGATACGGTAACAGCCGATATGTTATGTCCCAAATGGACAATTGCCGCTATATTTAACCTACATAATAATTATACAGTCACCTCTCTGCAACAACACCGTCTCTGTGACAGCCAAGTTTGTTATACCAAATGGACAATTGCCTCTGTATTTAACATGCCTTTAACAGTCACCTCTCTGCAATCAACACCGTTTCTGTGACACCCGATCTGTTATATATCCCAAATGGACAATTGCTTCTATATTTAACCTGGCTATAACAGTCACCTCTCTACAACAACATCCTCTCTGTGACAGCCAATATTTGACATCCCAAATGGACAATTGCCTCTATATTTAACCTGCCGTTAACAGTCACCTGTCTGCAACAACACCCTTTCTGTGACATCCGATATGTTATATATCCGAAATGGACAATTGCCGCTATCTTTAACCTGCCGTTAACAGTCACATCACTGCAACAACATCCTCTCTGTGACAGCCGATATGTTATATATCCCAAATGGACAATTACCTCTATATTTAACCTGCCGTTAACAGTCACCTGTCTGCAACAACACCCTTTCTGTGACAGCCGATATGTTATATATCCCAAATGGACAATTGCCGCTATCTTTAACCTGCCGTTAACAGTCACCTCACTGCAACAACATCCTCTCTGTGACAGCCGATATGTTATATATCCCAAATGGACAATTGCCTCTATATTTAACCTGCCGTTAACAGTCACCTCTGCAACAACATCCTCTCTGTGACAGCCGATATGTTATATATCCCAAACGGACAATCGCTTCTATATTTAACCTGCCTTTAACAGTCACCTGTCTGCAACAACACCCACTCTTTGACAACCAATAGTTTACATCCCAAATGGACAATTGCCTCTATATTTAACATGCCGTTAACAGTCACCTCTCTGCAAGAACACCCTATCTGTGACAGCCGATATGTTATATATCCCAAATGCACAATTGCCGCTATATTTAACATGCCGTTAACAGTCACCTCTCAACAACAACATCCTCTCTGTGACAGCCGATCTGTTATATCCCAAATGGACAAGTGCCGCTATCTTTAACCTGCCGTTAAGGTATGACTGTGCTAAATATAGTACACATCGGCCAGGGGGTATGCTTTAGTAGTCCGGTATAAAAAAATAGTGCAGACGTTTTGAGGCCACAGACCCAGTTTGCTTGTAAATCCTGATCCATTACAGCCCAATTTTACTTGAGAAACATGTTGGGGTGTTTTTAACACCAGTTTCCAGCATATTTCTAGCATTTGAAAGAAATTATTGAGCCTACTTGTCACGTGATGTGAACACTACGTCACATGACACTTTGATGATAAACAATATGGCGGACAGGACAATGTTGAAATTTTCTTTCTTAGGAGTAAGTGAACATATTGTTTAATTAGTGAAAATCCGGTGCAGACAGGTTGCAGGTTATGAACAGGTAGGTTCCACAGCATCCATACGAATAGTGAAAGTGTGAGAGAATGGCCATATTTGGAGGAATCGGTTAAGTTGTATAGTAAAACTAATTGGTGGTTGCTAGCCTTAACAGTCACCTCACTGCAACAAAATCCTCCCTGTGACAGCCGATATGTTATATATCCCAAATTGACAATTGCCGCTATGTTTAACCAGCCGTTAACAGTCACCTCACTGCAACAACATCCTCTCTGTGACAGCCGATATGTTATATCCCAACTGGACAAGGGCCGCTATATTTAACTTGCCTCTATCACTGTCGCCCATTGCCGTATTGTGCTTATATTCCAGTATATAAATAATATAACATTATGGGCTGCTGCGTATGGAATACATGTGGTCTGTTTAAATTCTGCGAGGAGTCCTTCCGCATCCACGTACTTTAAACAGACCAAATATTGTTCTACTACAGTAACCGCAACAGCACATAGTTTTATCCAAACACAAGAACGCAATTCTTCCTTGTTTCTTTATTTGAAGAATTCACTCAACTTTTAATTTTATTGCAAGCAAATGTCGGCACACAAAAACGCCGACAAACGTCTTAACCCGACACACGGATGGACAAACAGTTCAATTGCTATAAATCGAGACTCCGGGTATAATAAATACCGTTTATTAAACCAGGTGAGCTGATTATCGTGAAATAATGCACGAGTTATTGGGTCCGTATGCGAAACAAGTTTGTTTCGCGGTAGGACCCAATCACGAGGGCATTATTTCAAGATATTTAGCACAGCTGGTTAAATAAACGTTTTCTTACATTGCATATACTCTATTTAGAAAAAAAAAAAAAATCAAGCGTAAAATATGTCCAAGAGGTAAGCGAATTAATTTCTGGAGGCTGGTCGTTGTGAAGGCGACTGTCTCGCGATTCAGAGGGTGTGTCTGAGAACAGAATTTGATTGGCATTGCGACGTTACTGACGTTATGTCTTCAAATACGGTAAGCACAAGAGTGGTGTAAACTACTGCTGTCGAGTGGTGTAATTCAACGTTATATTTCTGTAAAGTAGTGGCTGAAATGTAAGAATTGAGAATTTAAAAATTCAGATGCCTTTCGCTTCTATTGCACTCACTGACATGTTTTTTGTTATTAATTCGTTCAGACGAAATAACAATTCGTTCCCTCAATTTAACAATTCCCTCAATTTAATAATGTTATTTCGTGTGAGCGAATTGTTAATTCGTGGGTACGAATTGTTAAATTAATGGAACGAATTGTTATTTCGTGTGAACGAATTAATAAAAAAAGAATTATACGTCCCCTGCGGGGCTCCGTACAAATTCAAGTTACTGAATGTAGTTCCCATATAAAGGCACTTAACCCTTTCAGCACTACAGTCTTCTGTACCCGTGCTTGCAAACAACAGTGTAGATCCATATGAGTCGGCTCGTAACGAGCCGTCTCACCAGGATCTTCACCTTTTGCACTTTTTTATGTTAAAAAAAGAAAGAAAAACACCCTTTGCCGAGTTTAAATTTTAACCAAGTTTTTACATGGAAATATCAGATGGTTCAACTTGTAACAACACATAATGCATACTTTTGATGAGAAATGAGAACAATTACGGAAGAAAAGTATTTTAGGAATGTTGCAGATAATCTCTGTGTGTCACAGTTACAATTGAGAATCCATTACCCCCGCACCCCCACCCCTCCGCCCGCCACCCAGGACCCAAATCCTGGATCCGCCCCTGCTTACCGACATTTATGACGACGGTGACAGTTTCAGTCTCTGCCGTAGTGCCGGAATCCGTAGCCGTGACTGTCAGGCTATATGACGGCGTCGTTGCACTGGCCATAGTTTTGCCGACAGCGACGCTGATAACACCAGTTGTCGCGTCTATGTTCCAATCCGTTCCCGTGTTTCCACCTGTATACATGTACATGCAACTGAATCACTGATTAGGTATGGATCACGTGGTCTATTGTTTTGGTGTTAAAGGTAATATGAATAGAACAAAATCAATCTTAAAATATATGTTGTAACCTGGAAGATATGGACATGCAAAAAAAAAACCATGCAAAAATATAATCCGATCAAAAGTTATGCAAAAGTTTTCATAATTGTACAGTTTATGCAAAGTTATGCAGTGTTTTTCCAACAAAATGTTGAAAATCCTAATAAAAATGTGTTAATGAAAATAACACTATCCTTTTACATTTTACATTTTATTTAATCACAAATTGAAGTTCATGTTATAAAATAATGAGAGAAATAATCACTCAGACTTAATATAAATAAATATAAACAATAATCGTTCTTCTATGAACACGCATATTTCAGCTAATTAAAATGTTCAAAATGTGTAACTTTTTTAATAATTGTTATTTTTACATGCGGTTTTCAGCATTTATTTCATATTGTCAATTTGTATTATTACAAAACTAAAAGTTCTCTTGACCATTAATGTGTCTGGAGTAATGGCGACGTCCAAGATGTATCCGGTAAATCTCATTTCCCAGAAATTTTCGTCACCTTTTAATGGTGACCATGTTCCAGCCGCTAAAACTATGAGCCAGCCACTAACAGATTTATCAGCATTACTTATTTGCATGTAGTTAGTCTGAACAGTTTGCAGATAAATTTGAATTGGACCACGTTTAAACAACTTTTCATTTCGTTCATATCCGTGCATTTCTGTGCAGAATGTTCAATATAACTACAATAACATTCAGTAATGCTGCTAAAGTTGGTATTGGCGGACTAGTAGTGTGAACGGCTGGAATATGGTCATCATTAAACGCAAGTAACCGCAGTCATATTAATACAAAATAAGATTTACCGGATACCTCATGGGCGCCGCCATTACTCCAGAAAAACAATAGACCAAGTGATCCCATAACCTGGTTGATGTAAATATAAATAAGTGTACATGTAGTTATTCGTTATCGATTTATTGCAGTTATTATTTTATTGTGGGACAGTACACCGCTAGTCATAGACACAGGTGGAAGACTCGGACCTATGACACCAAAAAAATGCCTATTAAAAAAAATCCCATTACCCCACCCACTTGGTCTCGTACAGTACTATACGTTAATTCAAGGTGAGTATAAATAGCGCTATTATAGAAAGAGCCCTCTTTTTTCCGGCTCGCACAAACACAATAAGCATCGATTAAATGTAAGAAATATGTCTCTGGCAATCGATAAAGGTATTAGGTGTGTGAATATACTCACTTCAAATCGCTGTTTCAAGTATTTATTGAGTTATTCGCGTTTTGATTACCCCATCCAAAGCGAAAGTTGCGTGTACGAAAGAATCTCACACAGAATCGGAGGCCGTCCGGCTGGATTATCGGTCATATTTGGCCGATAGCTGATCGCCATTAATCTTGCCCAGATATCAACGTTGCTGTACATCTATTGGCAATCTAAACTAGCAAAAAAGTAGCTTGATTGGCTGATCCTAAGATGTAGAACAGTTCAGACTCAGCCACGTAAATTTCAATTGATGGCTTTATATTTATTGAGCATAGGCTGCATATGCTCAATAAATGTAATTCAAATAACTGTTTTTTAGAAAACATTGTTAATGTGAACTTTCATCAATTTGCAATTACGAACATTTTAGTTGTACGAAGTTTAGTGAAACGGTCCCCTGTAGTCCAGTACATTGGACCCTCTCTAAACCGGACAAAGGAAAATGTTTGTGTTCAATTTTGATAGTTGTGTATGTTCATGATCACAAACGGACACCCTGTGGACCTCCCAAGGTGTCTGGTTTAGAGAGGTTCCATTGTATGAACGGCGGCATTGTCGACCAATGATCTTACCGGTAATGGAGTAGGTGATGACGTTATTTGCAGCAGTTCCGTCGGCGTCTGTGGCGGTAACCGTGGTGGCTACGGTGCCTAGTTAGAAACAGAGATACATGTGTTGACTACTGTTTGTTCCACAATTTTCTCCAGCAACCTATGGCTATTAAACACATTAAATGCATAGTTAAATATACACAAAAATCATTTAATTGTAGAGATAATTTATAAATACGTATATGCAAATGATAGTCTTTTAGAAAATATAGTTCTGCAACTAACAATTGTCATTTTTTCGATCGGAAATATTTCCAAGATTCGTCGATGTAACCGACCAATAAAGTTATATGTAAATGAAGAACACGGCTCGTGAACTAGAATTCATCCGGATGTTACATACCGTTAAAACTATAATATGTTTTCATATAATGCGGATGTCCCACCTACATGCAATGAAAATATAAGCTCAAACAAAAACTTTAATCAAGAGAAATAACTATGTAGATATGGCAATTGTAGGCCAAGGTCGAATGAAAATCATTTTATCTCGTCAACACAGTGCGTATGTGCCGTGAAACATTTTGATATCCTGTCAATACGACTTAATCACTGGGTATGAATATGTGTGGTTGTCATACTAGTCGATTCTCCGATTTTGAAGATGCGGCTGGGGTTATTTTGTTTGCATTTTAAAGTTATTTGTAGGTATTTACGAGATAAATAGAATAGTAGGTTAGTGTCGTGAATGGGAAACATATCTGGCGCGGCATGGAAACGGGATGGGCTCGACAGAGCCTCACCCATCACGTTTCCTAAGCCTTGCCAGATATTGTTTCCCATTCACGGCACTAATCTACTATTCTCCATTTATTAGAATGGTTCTGCGGTACACGTCACTGGCTCAAGATAGGGTGCAAGTATGGTGGCTTAAGACAATACTAGTGACGACACAAGGTCAAACAAAAACATTGATCCAGATTAAATGGCACCACTCTTGTTTCCTGATAACGACCTATGCAACTCCATAGCAGCATGGTGGGTGTTTCATTGATGTACTTGCGAACAGTCCTGATCCCGTGCGAATGTACCGGCTGATCTAGATCTAAAATAGTCACAAAACCCATAGGCCCCATTGATCAAGTCACATACACAAATCTTTGTGAATTCCCCGACTTATATCTACTGTATATTTACCCACATGTGGAAGACTCGGACCTACGACCCAGTAAGTGACCCATTTGAATTGCATTAGTCCATCCACACATTTAGGTTAGACTGTACAGTTTTAAAACGGTATAAAACTGGAAAGTCAACAGAAATGTGTGGGTGGGGTAACGTATTTCGAATGGGTTATTTCATTTACTGGGTCCTAGATCCGAGTCATCCTCCCGTGTATTTACCCGCAGTTGCGCCGTTAGCCACGCTGTCGGTATAAGCGGATGGATTGAATATAGGTGGGTTGTCATTGACGTCCGTCAGACTCAATGTCAAGGACACTGTGGCGGTGAGTGCCGCTGGTGAGGTTGAATCCACGGCTCTGTCGCAGAGAAAATATCAATAATGCAGACGGAGATGAATGTTGTGTGAAGTATAATCACTATGTAATATATACAGTGGATCCTCTCTAAACCGGACAGCCTGTGTGGTCCCCAGTGTGTCCGGTATAGAGAGGCTCCTCTGTAATTAAACACGCCATGAAAAGTTTTCGTCATTTTCAATCATGACAACAATGAAATAAATTACAGTGAAATGGGGTCGCCAGGGTGTCCGGTTTAGAGAGATTATATTGTATGTGGCTGTTACTGGAGAAAGTGCGACCAGTGTAAATCCAGATCAGCCTGTGTATTCGCACAGTCTGATAAGGATATGCACTGTTCGCCATTCAACAATATAGACCGTTATCAGACTACCTGTTCAAGAATGTGCTATTTGACATTGCATAAGCCCCATTTCTCCAGTCACAGCCATATATATGTAAGATAGTCCAATCCTACGTTAGTACAAACACTGTCAGTACACAACCGCCTGTGGTAATCTTGTCCAGTGTATCGACGTTTCTGAACATCTATCGGCAATGCTAATTCGCAATTAAGTAATAGTTATAGTTCATTTCTGATTTTCTAATTTTGTAGCGAGCGCTAGCGAGTGAGCGAGAAATTAATTGATTAACAATTCAATATGTGAATTATTGTTTGCCAGCCCACTCACGAAGCTCCGCCCCTAAACATGATGTCGAATCGCCATACTAGCATGTGATTGGCGGTGTGACATGAAGTGAACGAGTGTGTGGGCGGTAATCAGCTTTGTGTCACGTGAACTGATGACAACAAGGTAAAGTAAAAACAGTTATAAGTAAAGCGGCTGAACATGTAATGATTTATTAAATATATATTGGCGAAAGTGTCGCAATATGTGATGAATTGAGACGAAATGCTGTTCTTACATTGGTCGAGAAACTAGGATAAACAATAATCAGTTTATGGTCTGAGCAGAATTTGTAGCACAAGCTGCTTGATTTCAAACACAGTATTCAAGTATTTTGAAATAATGGAATTAACATATATTGGCACGATAAGGAACGTCGATATATGTGCAAGATTAACGCATGCGGTTATGTACGGGTACAACAACAATGACTGACTGAGTATTCAACACCAATATACATTATATGACTTGCGGGGTACGGTCCCACAATAAAAGAAATGTAAACATCGATAAGGTACAAAATAAATGCAAATGAAATCTTACGTGAGCACAGCCTCCACAGCGGTTCCTGCCTCGTAGTCCAGTGTATAGTCCGACTTAAGGGTCACTGCACCTACCGTGGACACCTACAGAATGCACAACATTTGTGTCACCGGCTCATAAACGGACTCAAATATGACATATAGCTAGATTAGTTGATTATTGCTGAAGCGTGACGTTTATATGAACATATAGCTGGTCGCAAACCTCGTAAGCATCGGTTGAAGTAACTTAACTACGATTCAGTAAGTAAGCAAAAAAATTAAGTTAATGAATATTTCCTGTTATACGATAATTATACATGCACAGGCCTTTTTCCGCTACTTCAACCTGTCATCGTAATGTTCCATTTTCAGCATAATTTATTATTATGTGCATAGCTTTCCTTGGCGACAAAGAAACGAATAAACTAAATTTAGCATCTTTAATCTTCGTTACTGCGTTTCGTTGCCACTCTGTTTTACGAAGCTTAATATTAATTTCTCCGCCACTAGCGTTCCTTCATTCAATCGCAACGCTCTTTTATATTTCTTCGTTTATCCGTCACGAAAGAACGATATAAAGTATCTCCTCTTATTCTTCGTGTATTTAATTATTAGCCAGGAAGTACAGCTATAAAGTAGAAGGCTCATACCCCACCCACAATTTTAACAAAATAAACTTTGGTATTGTTTTCGTAATTTTGCCGATATGGTCTGGCGGAGTGATATCATGATTCACTAGTACATGACCTCCACCAGTCTGGCATGTCAGCTCCGTGGAATTGATGATGATTGTGATTGAATGATTGATTGATTAGTATTAGTAGTAGTAGTATTTATGTATGTTTGTATGTATTATTATTATTATTAAAGTGGTGTTGGTGTTGGAGGAAAATTTATAAACTGCAAAGACCTGCACAAAAGTAACTCTGGGTTGGTTGGTGCGGTACTGTTATGGATGTCGTGAACTGCTGGGATTGGGTAGGGCGTGGGCCTGGTCTGTGCCGGGGGCTGGAATGCATACCTCTATATTTAGATTGCTATCAGTCCATTCGAAAGTACTTGTCATACTTGAGGTGCTGCTAAACGAGAACGTCGTAATCGTAGCGGCGAAGTTTTCTTCCAGCGTGAGGATTGTTGTGCCAACCTTGTTCGTGATGACACCGAGGGCCGTCGATACTGCAACGTTAGTTCCTACGGTCTGTGTGATATCAGTTGCAGCTGAAAAATATCGAATTTTATAGAATGCCTATAATATAGAGGCAAGTCTGTTTTAATACAGTAAGAACCTTTCTAAACCGGCCACCAAGAAAACACATGTGATCTGATGTTTGACGATTTTCTTGGTCATTTATCTCAGGTGATAATGTCTGTTCTGTTATCGCATAGCACACGACTATGACTCATAATGTTCAACTGCCGATTTTACAGTGAAACCTCTCTAAGTCGGACACCTTGGAAAACTCCCAGGATGTCCGGTTTAGAGATGTTTCACTGAATCTCTTTTATCAGGCATGGCTAGTTAAATGCGTAGGAATTCCGATGTGCGCCAAGGAATTCATACCGTTTCCTAGCAGAGCGTGATTAACATTACATACAGCGGCTATGCAGATTTTGTGATCTGCAGGCGAGTAGAGAGTGAAACTCACTTCATTCTACACTGTGAACTGTATACAGACATACGAACAAACATTTTTAATTACCTAAATACAGCAGTTAACTTCACAACTCTAAGTGATACGATAAACTTCGCATTCTTATTCAGAACTGTGCTAGACAAATAAGCAAATATATTTGTGAAAAGCATATCTGAGACGCCGAAACATCATTTACAACTAAATCCTACAATCTTTGATCACAATAACCATCTTAAATCAATAATATCAAACCGAAAATGAGGCTACCATACAACAGGGCAACCAGTGTAGACCCGGATCAGCCAGCGTGCCAGTGCGGATTGGTCAGGGTATATAATGTAGGCCAACATATCGCATCGCATTGGTCTGGTGTGTATGTGTTATATTTATTGAGCAGTTTATTTCCTCATCAGACTGCTGTGATCCGTATGCTGATAAGCATATACACTGTTCACAAATAAACCCTTAATTTGACAATATAAGTACATGTACACTATCACACGTGAAAGTCGTCAAATGCTATGTGATTAACTCGGATGACACACATTTGCTCACCAGTTATTCCACAATACCTCACTCAGCGACTGACGTTAACACCTATTTCTTTCCTTTGTGACCAGAGTAAATCCAGATTATGCTGATTAGTAACACGGCATGATTGAACTTTGCTCTGTTCAATAATACTAGCCAATTGACAGTTCAGCTTCGAATCGAACTGCGTATACACGCATATCGATTAAAAACTACACTGGTCATCGACAAGCCAAATTGTTTAATTCGGTCGCATGTATTTGCTGGAAATCCCGAGCCTGCTAATCCACCTGCTCACGCATTTGTACAGAATACGGTAGCATTAATACATCAATGCTGTCAGTATTGATGAGTAAACTGTTCCGTAAGCTGTTGTGACCGTGTCGTCGTTGAGCGTTGGTCAGGTCATTGTCCGGCAAATGCATGCAACCAGAAACTCATGTTCTGCAAACACCAGACATTATTTGAATCAAGTGAAACATTTATGTTGCAACAAGGTGACATATAGGTCTAATGGGCCGGGTGTAATTAGTATGATTATCAAATGAATGTTATATTGATTCTTGTACGTTTACACATGTCACTATAATAAACAAATTACTTACTTACTTACATATAGAATATCAGGCTATATGTAGTGTCGTTTCATATCACGTTTATCAGCAGACCATAAATGTGCAGGAATTCCGATGCTCGGTGAGGAATTCCTAGCAACGGAATTCCTACTGTTTCCGAGCGAACTCTGATAATTTAAACTTGATTTCATTGGACCAGGTATGGTATTGTATGATAAAGTATTATGCGGCGGAATCTACTGCTGCCGAGTGGTGTAATTCAACGTTATATTTCTGTAAAGTAGTGGCTGAAATGTAAGAATAGAGAATTTAAAAATTCAGATACCTTTCGCTTCTATTGCACTCCCTGACATGTTTTTTGTTATTAATTCGTTCAGACGAAATAACAATTCGTTCCCTCAATTTAACAATTCCCTCAATTCAATGTTATTTCGTGTGAACTAATTGTTAATTCGTGGGTACGAATTGTTAAATTAATGGAATGAATTGTTATTTCATGGGAACGAATTGTTATTTCGTGTGAACGAATTAATAAAAGAAAAATGCTACGTCCCCTGCGGGGCTCCGTACAAATTCAATGTAAATTATTTTGCAAATAAGTTACTGAATGTAGTTCCCATATAAAGGCACTTAACCCTTTCAGCACTACAGTCTTCTGTACCCGTACTTGCAAACAACAGTGTAGATCCAGATGAGTCGGCTCGTAACGAGCCGTCTCACCAGGATCTTCACCTTTTGCACTTTTTTATGTTAAAAAAAGAAAGAAAAACACGCTTTGCCGAGTTAAAATTGTAACCAAGTTTTTACATGGAAAGATCAGACGGTTCAATTACACTTGAGAATCCACTACCACCCCCGCCCCCCACCCATGACCTAAATCCTGAATCCGCCACTGCTTACCGACACTTATGCCGACGGTGACGGTTTCAGATTTTGCCGTAGTGCCCGAATCCGTTGCCGTGACTGTCAGACTATATGACGACGTCGTTGCACGGTTCATAGTTTTGTCGGCAGCGACGCTGATAACGCCAGTTGTCCCATCTATACTCCAATCCGCTAGATCGTTTCCACCTGCATACATGTAAATGAATCGCTGATCAGGTATGGATCACGCGGTCTATTGTTTTGGTGTTAAAGGTAATATGAATAGAACAAAATAAATCTTAAAATATACAGAAAGCCGCATGCAAAAAGTTATAATCCGATCAAAAGTTATGCATGTTTTCACAATTCTACAATTTATGCAAAGTTATGCAGTTTATTCCAACAAAATGTTGAAAATCCCAATAAAAAAGTTTTAGTGAAAATAACACTATTGTTTTACATTTTTCATTTTATTACATCATAAATTGAAGTTCATGTTATAAAATAATGAGAGAGAAAAATCACAATAAATATAACAAGAGTGTCGTAAGTCACAAAATACGCCCGTCGAAGATGGGCCAGACAGCGAAGATGCAGAAATGTGAAGCTGTCACCAAGGCAAGAAACATTAATGAGAATTTGAAACTCTATAGCATTATTTCTTCCTCTCGTTGTGCTAAACATGTATACTAATTTAGTTCAAGTAGAAATTATATAGAATTGGATACAAAAATGTAGAAAAAATTGCTAAGTTAGAAAGATGATATTTTTGTTAAAAAATATTTTTTGTTCGGCATAAAAACACCAAGCTGCACATCTTCAATACGTGTAGTAGACGTGTGTATAGTTTCAGATCGATTGACTGAACGGTTTCAGAGGAGTTGTGTACACAAAGTCTGTACCCTATATACATGTATAATTGTATACAAAAATGTAGGAAAAATGGAAAAAGTTAAAAAGGTGACATATTAGTTAAAAAATACTTTTTCGGCATTAAAACACTAAGGTGCACATCTTCAATATGTATAGAAGACGTGTGTATAGTTTCAGATCGATCGACTGAACGGTTTCAGAGGAGTTGTGTACACAAACTATGCACTTTTTCTGTCCGCCGCCGCCCGCCCCGCGGTAAAACATAATACGTAACGTTTTTTATAAAGTAATCGGTCTTCTATGACCTCATAGTGGAACACTCATATTTCAGCTAATTGAAATGTTCAAACATTTGTAACTTTTTTAAAACATGTAATTGTTATTTTTACATGCGGTTTTCAGCATTTATTTCATATTGTCAAATTGTATGTATTACAAAACCAAAAGTTCTCTTGACCATTAATGTGTCTGGAGTAATGGCGACGCCCACGAGGTCTCAGGTAAATCTCATTTTCCATAAACTTTCGTCACCTTTTAATGGTGACCATGTTCCAGCCGCTAAAACTACGAGCCAGCCACTACAGCACATTTATCAGCATTACTTATGTGCATGTAGTTAGTCTGAACATCATGCAGATACATTTGAATTGGACCACGTTTAAACAACTTTTCATTTCGTTCATTTCAGTGCATTTCTGTGGAGAATGTTCAATATAACTACAATAACATTCAGTAATGCTGCTAACGTTGGTATTGGCGGACTGGTAGTGTGAACGCTGGAATATGGTCATCATTAAACGCAAATAACCGCAGTCATATTAATGAAAAATAATATTTACCG
Source organism: Conchocele bisecta (assembly GCA_029237695.1). Lineage (NCBI taxonomy): Eukaryota > Metazoa > Mollusca > Bivalvia > Lucinida > Thyasiridae > Conchocele > Conchocele bisecta. Next base: position 31,290,052 of record CM055280.1, read on the forward strand.
GAGACCTCATGGGCGCCGCCATTACTCCAGCAAAAACAATAGACCAAGTGATCACATAACCTGGTTGATGTAAAAACAATTAAGTAGTAGTAGTTATTCGTTATCGATTTATTGTAGTTATTATTTTATTGTGGGACCGTACACCGCTAGTCATAGACTGTACATCGGTGTTGAGTAATCTAAGTAATAAAGACGTTAATACCTGTCTTGTTTGATATCGGCCTAGGTATCGTCCCTCGGTATCTTGGTATCAGCCTTCGACCTTCGGTCTCAGGCTGATACCAAGTTACCTCGGGCCGATACCTAGGCCGATATCAAGCAAGCCACGTATTAACCTCTAATTATTCGTTATCGATTTATTGCAGTTATTATTTTATTGTGGGACAATACACCGCTAGTCATAGACTATACGTCGTTGTTGACTACGGTACCGAGTGATTGCCGTGGTACGCGTACATAGCCGCCTGCGTTAATCTTGCCCATATATCAACGTTTCTCTACATATATTGGCAATCTAAATTAGCAAATAAAGTAGCTTGATTGGCTGATCCTAAGATGTAAAACAGTTCAGACTCAGTTATGAAGCTGCTAACATTCAAGCACAATATTCAAGTATTTTCAAATTAAAGTTTGCACATATTGGCAAGATTAGCGCAGAAGGTGGTGTAATACGCCAAATAGTGTAAATCACCAATGGGTAGGAAGCAGAGGGCCGTTTCACTAAAATGTTCGCAAGTGCACATTAGGATAGTCTGTAAATTTCAATTGATGGCTTTACATTTATTGAGCATAGGCTGCATATGCAGCATATGCTCAATAAATGTAATTCCAATACCTGTTTTTTAGAAAAAATTGACACTTACGAACATTTCAGTCGTAGGAAGTTTAGTGAAACGCCCACTGTAGTACATTGGACCCTCTCTAAACCGGACAAAGAAACATGTTAGTTGTGCTTTTGATAGTTTACATTGCCCTTTATCTCCGATGATAATGTATGTTCATGATCACAAAGCAAATACGCGTGTCTTGAAGTAGTCAACTTCCTGTTTTACAATGGAACATCTCTAAAACGGACACCCTGGGACCTCCCAGGGTGTCCGGTTTGGAGAGGTTCCGCTGTATTAACAGTAATAATCCGGTCTCAGCCACACATACACATATACGACACAACAGTGTCGACTGATGGTCTTACCGGTTATGGAGTAGGTGATGACGTTATTTGGAGCCGTTCCGTCGGCGTCTGTGGCGGTAACCGTGGTGGCCACGGTGTCTAGTTAGAAACAGAGATACATGTATTGACTACTGTTTGTTCCACATTTTTCTCCACCAACTTATGGCTATTAAACACATTAAATGAATAATTAAACATAAAAACAATCATTTAACTGTAGAGATAATTTATAAATACGTACATGCAAATGATAGTCTTTTACAAAATATAGTTCTGCAACTAACAATTGTCATTTCTTCGATCGGAAATATTTCCAAGATTCGTTGATGTAACCGATCAATCAAGTTATATGTAAGTGACGCGGATGCCCCACCTACATGTAATAGCATCGACAAATGAAAATATAAGCCCTAAACAAAAACTTTAATCAAGAGAAATAACTATGTCAATATGGCAATTGTATGCGAAGGTCGCATGAAAATCATTTTTATCTCATCAACACAGTGCGTATGTGCTGTGAAACATTTTTGATATCCTGTCAATACGACCTAATCATTGCGTATAAATGTGTGTGGTTGTCATACTAGTCGAATTCTCCAATTTGAGGATACGGCTGGGGTTATTTTATTGCATGTTAAAGCCATTTGTAGGTGTTGACGAGATAAATAGAATAGTAGGTTAGTGCCGTGAATGGAAAAAATATCTGGCGCGGCATGGAAACGGGATGGGGTCGGGCTCGCCCATCCCCTTTGTTTCCTAAGCCTTGTCAGATATTGTTTCCCATTCACTGCACTAATCTACTATTCTCTATTTATTAGAATGGTTGTGCGGTACACATCACTGGCTCATGATAGTAAGCATTGCCAAGTATAGTGGCTTTAGACATAATACTAGTGACGACATAAGGTCAAACAAAAACAGTGACCCAGATCAAATATCACACTCTTGTTGCCTGATAACAATGCAACTCCATAGAAGCATGGTGGGTGTTTCATTGATGTACGTGCGAACAGTGCAGATCCGGATCACGTGCAGGTGCACAGGCTGATCTAGATCTAAAATAGTCGCAAAACGCGTGTGAATTCTTTGTGAATTCCCCGACATATGTCTACTGTATATTTACCCACAGGTGGAAGACTCGGACCTACGACCCAGTAAGTGACCCATTTGAATTGCATTAGTCCATCCACACATTTATGTTATGTTTTTAAAACGGTATAAAACTGGAAATTGTGGGTGGGGTAACGTATTTCGAATGGGTTATTTCATTTACTGGGTCCTAGGTCCGAGTCTTCCTCCCGTGTATTTACTCGCAGTTGCGCCGTCAGCCACGCTGTCGGTATAAGCGGATGGATTGAATATAGGTGTGTTGTCATTGACGTCCGTCAGACTCAATGTCAAGGACACTGTGGCGGTGTTTATTGGATCGGCCGAATCCTTGGCCCTGTAGCAGGGAAAGAAGGAGATGAATGATGTGTGAAGTATACTCACTATGTAATATATACAGTGGATCCTCTCTAAACCTGACACCCTGTGTGGTCCCCAGTGTGTCCGGTTTAGAGATGCTCCACTGTAATTAAAGGTACATGCCCACGCAGTAGGTTATACTATAGTGATACAGATACTTTTGTATATTCTGTACATAACACATTTTCTGGCAAAATAAACATTCATTCACCATTACCCCACGTATTGATTGGCATTAGTATACATTTTATTTTAGACGAAAATGTTCACACTGCTATCAGGGGCGATAACTGTGATCCTTAAACTGTTAACGGACATTACTATTTATTCTCTGTATTTATTTTTTGATGTGCAATGATCATACTTTATAATCTGTCGAAAATATTATATTTTCAGGTGACGCATTTCATTAGTATAAATAAGGAAAACATATCATGCCTCATTTGCATATGAAAATAGCCTGATACCAACGCGCGTCACTATCAGTAAAATAAATATCAAAAATGATTATATCTATTTCCAGGCACTTGTTATTTTTAGAACTGGTGAAATAGTGACACAATTATACATTTATTTAATTCCTATAAAGAACAGTTTGTGCTTACTGAGTGGGCATGTACCTTTAAGCACTCAATGAAAAGTGTTTGTCATTTTAAATCATGAACAGACACGACAATGAAACAAATTACAGTGAAATGGGGTCGCCAGGGTGTCCGGTTTAGAGAGAGTATATTGTATTGGCTGTGACTGGGGAAAGCGCGACCAGTGTAGATCCAGATCAGCCTGTGTATTCGCACAATCTGATAAGGATCTGCAATGTTCAATCTATGAAACACTCGTCATGCTCTAATCAACAATATCGATCGTTATCAGGCTACATGTTCAAGACTGTGCTATTTGACCCGGAGCTACACTGGTCACACAAATGGCATAAGCCCCATGTCTCCAGTCACAGCCACATATATGTAAGATCGTCCAATCCTACGTCAGAAAAAAAACAAAAAAAAAAAAACTGAAAGTACACAACCGCCTGTGGTAATCTTGTCCAGTTTATCGACGTTTCTGAACATCTATCGGCAATGACAACTCACAATTAAGTAATAGTTATAGTTCATTTCTTGAATTTTTCATAAATTAATTTTGTAGCGAGCGCAAGCGAGCGAGAAATTAATTTATTAAAAATTCAATATGTGAATTATTGTTTGCCAGCCCACTCACGAAGCTCCGCCCCTAAACATGATGTCGAATCGCCATACTAGCATGTGATTGGCGGTGTGACATGAAGTGAACGAGTGTGTGGGCGGTAATCAGCTTTGTGTCACGTGAACTGATGACAACAAGGTAAAGTAAAAACAGTTATAAGTAAAGCGGCTGAACATGTAATGATTTATTAAATATATATTGGCGAAAGTGTCGCAATATGTGATGAATTGAGACGAAATGCTGTTCTTACATTGGTCGAGAAACTAGGATAAACAATAATCAGTTTATGGTCTGAGCAGAATTTGTAGCACAAGCTGCTTGATTTCAAACACAGTATTCAAGTATTTTGAAATAATGGAATTCACATATATTGGCACGATAAGGAACGTCGATATATGTGCAAGATTAACGCAGTCGGTTATGTACGGGTACAACAACAATCACTGACTGAGTATTCAACACCAATATACATTATATGACTTGCGGGGTAGGTCCCACAATAAAAGAAATGCAAACATCGATAAGGAATAAAATAAATGCAAATGAAATCTTACGTGAGCACAGCCTCCACAGCGGTTCCTGCCTCGTAGTCCAGTGTATAGTCCGACTTAAGGGTCACTGCACCTACCGTGGACACCTACAGAATACACAACATTTGTGTCACCGGCTCATAAACGGGCTCAAATATGACATATAGCTAGATTAGTCGATTATTGCTGAAGCGTGACGTTTATATGAACATATCGCTGGTCGCACACCTCGTAAGCATCGGTTGAAGTAACTGAACTACGATTCAGTAAGTAAGCAAAAAAATTAAGTTAATGAATATTTCCTGTTATACGATAATTATACATGCACAGGCCTTTTTCCGCTACTTCAACCTGTCATCGTAATGTTCCATTTTCAGCATAATTTATTATTATGTGCATAGCTTTCCTTGGCGACAAAGAAACGAATAAACTAAATTTAGCATCTTTAATCTTCGTTACTGCGTTTCGTTGCCACTCTGTTTTACGAAGCTTAATATTAATTTCTCCGCCACTAGCGTTCCTTCATTCAATCGCAACGCTCTTTTATATTTCTTCGTTTATCCGTCACGAAAGAACGATATAAAGTATCTCCTCTTATTCTTCGTGTATTTATTTATTAGCCAGGAAGTACAGCTATAAAGTAGAAGGCTCATACCCCACCCACAATTTTAACAAAATAAACTTTGGTATTGTTTTCGTAATTTTGCCGATATTGTCTGGCGGAGTGATATCATGATTCACTAGTACATGACCTCCACCAGTCTGGCATGTCAGCTCCGTGGAATTGATGATGATTGTGATTGAATGATTGATTGATTAGTATTAGTAGTAGTAGTATTTATGTATGTTTGTATGTATTATTATTATTATTAAAGTGGTGTTGGTGTTGGAGGAAAATTTATAAACTGCAAAGACCTGCACAAAAGTAACTCTGGGTTGTTGGTGTGGACTGTTATGGATGTCGTGAACTGCTGGGTTGGGTAGGGCGTGGGGCCTGGTCTGTGCCGGGGCGGGAATGCATACCTCTATATTTTGATTGCTACTAGTCCATTCGAAAGTACTTGTCATACTTGAGGTGCTGCTAAACGAGAACGTCGTAATCGTAGCGGCGAAGTTTTCTTCCAGCGTGAGGATTGTTGTGCCAACCTTGTTCGTGATGACACCGAGGGTCGTCGATACTGCAACGTTAGTTCCTACGGTCTGTGTGATATCAGTTGCAGCTGAAAAATATCGAATTTATAGAGAATGCCTATAATATAGAGGCAAGTCTGTTTTAATACAGTAAGAACCTTTCTAAACCGGCCACCAAGAAAACACATGTGATCTGATGTTTGACGATTTTCTTGGTCATTTATCTCAGGTGATAATGTCTGTCTGTTATCGCATAGCACACGACTATGACTCATAATGTTCAACTGCCGATTTTACAGTGAAACCTCTCTAAGTCGGACACCTTGGAAAACTCCCAGGATGTCCGGTTTAGAGATGTTTCACTGAATCTCTTTTATCAGGCATGGCTAGTAAATGCGTAGGAATTCCGATGGTCGCCGAGGAATTCATACCGTTTCCTAGCAGAGCGTGATTAACATTACATACAGCGGCTATGCAGATTTTGTGATCTGCAGGCAGTAGAGAGTGAAACTCACTTCATTATACACTGTGAACTGTATACAGACATACGAACAAACATTTTTAATTACCTAAATACAGCAGTTAACTTCACAACTCTAAGTGATACAGATAAACTTCACTTTCTTATTCAGAACTGTGCTAGACAAATAAGCAAATATATTGTGAAAGCATATCTGAGACGCCGAAACATCATTTACAACCAAATCCTACAATCTTTGATCACAATAACCATCTTAAATCAATAATATCAAACCGAAAATGAGGCTACCATACAACAGGGCAACCAGTGTAGACCCGGATCAGCCAGCGTGCCAGTGCGGATTGGTCAGGGTATATAATGTAGGCCAACATATCGCATCGCATTGGTTTGGTGTGTATGTGTTATATTTATTGAGCAGTTTATTTCCTCATCAGACGCTGTGATCCGTATGCTGATAAGCATATACACTGTTCACAAATAAACCCTTAATTTGACAATAATAAGTACATGTACACTATCACACGTGAAAGTCGTCAAATGCTATGTGATTAACTCGGATGACACACATTTGCTCACCAGTTATTCCACAATACCTCACTCAGCGACTGACGTATACACCTATTTCTTTCCTTTGTGACCAGAGTAAATCCAGATTATGCTGATTAGTAACACGGCATGATTGAACTTTGCTCTGTTCAATAATACTAGCCAATTGACAGTTCAGCTTCGAATCGAACTGCGTATACACGCATATCGATTAAAATCTACACTGGTCATCGACAAGCCAAATTGTTTAATTCGGTCGCATGTATTTGCTGGAAATCCCGAGCCTGCTAATCCACCTGCACACGCATTTGTACAGAATACGGTAGCATTAATACATCAATGCTGTCAGTATTGATGAGTAAACTGTTCCGTAAGCTGTTGTGACCGTGTGTCGGGGGTTGAGCGTTGGTCAGGTCATTGTCCGGCAAATGCATGCAACAAGAAACTCATGTTCTGCAAACACCAGACATTATTTGAATCAAGTGAAACATTTATGTTGCAACAAGGTGACATATAGGTCCAATGGGCCGGGTGTAATTAGTATGATTATCAAATGAATGTTATATTGATTCTTGTACGTTTACACATGTCACTATAATAAACAAATTACTTACTTACTTACTTACATATAGAATATCAGGCTATATGTAGTGTCGTTTCATATCACGTTTATCAGCAGACCATAAATGTGCAGGAATTCCGATGCTCGGTGAGGAATTCCTAGCAACGGAATTCCTACTGTTTCCGAGCGAACTCTGATAATTTAAACTTGATTTCATTGGACCAGGTATGGTATTGTATGATAAAGTAGTATGCGGCGGAATGGGCAAACATGACGTGGTGTCATTTGAAAAGACTTGTTTGCATTGTTTCATTACACTGACGACATTTGGTAACGATTCTTTTATATTGTCCTTATTACGAAACGGATTTTGATGAAATATGGCGCATCAAACGCGTCTTGTTAAGCTGCATTTGGTGGTTTTTGTATTTTGGCCAAAACTTCTGTCGTTTCTTGCTAAGAATCGATTTCCGTGTCTACCGACACATACATAGTGCCGAACTCCATGGACCACCAAATGCAGCTCATGAAGACGCGTTTGCTGCGCCATATTTCATCAAAAGCCGTTGCATATTAAGGAAAATATCAAATAATACTTACTTTGGGGTGGGCGACGTTGTTGTTGTTGTAATCACGTGATCATGCATCTTGTATTATGTTATGCAAACAGCGTTACTTGGTATAGACATGTATTGTTTATTCTAGTTTGTTGATCGAAACAATATTTGTTCGTCTCAATATTGCGACTTTTGTTTGCCAATATCCATTGACTGTATTCATTGAATGATACAATAGGCAAATAGTTATATTTAAAACCAGGCCTCTTATAATAAATTGGAGTGACGTTCATCCTTATCAGATGTGGACATGTGCGCATCAGTATCAAGCAGCTATTGTTACATGACTGCCGTTGTTTGACACCGCTCACAGCCGTGTTCAAACGTTCACCACGTGCTATTTGACCATGGCTGTATACAATCCAGGGTCAAGCCAACACCTACGTAATGCATGTGTTTCACGTTACTAGAACGTGCATTTACGTCAACAGACCCCGGAATATGTACATATATGTGTAAACCAGCTGTTTGAATGGATCAGTTTATCAAAGTACCGAAAGTACTGCATATATGCTCAAATTACATGATATTTCCGACGAAAATGTAACAATAACATTCGACGAACGTTATTGTTACATTTCCGTCGGAACCATCATGCAATTTGAGCATATATGCAGTATGGACATGGATGTAGTATCGCAAGTCGAAAGCACGTTTATGGGCAGACGTGTGTCCGCGAAGGGGCGGGGCAAACATTACAGTTACAGTATTAAAAATTCATTTTTTGAATACTATGACAGTTAGTATCAGGTACAGGTACAGTACCTAGGCAAGCTATATATTGATCGAATATACACTTGGCTCACATGCTGATAAAGTCCGTGTGACACAATACAGCGCGGTTACTCAAGAATCTAAAACTCAGGAGTGACGTCACAATTTTTTACCGATTTAAATCAATTCAAACTTTGCTTTTAAACCTATTGCAACAAGCACGAGAACACGTGTACACGTTACATACTTTAGTTGGCACATATGAGGACCTAAGGATGATACTGTTCACTTCATGTTGTGGGAAATCGGAGTACCTGGTGCAAACCCACATCTGGATCTGGAGACTACCATACTATTTCAGTGAAATGACTCGACTTGTGATGTTCTAATGTTGCGGTAAGTACAAAGTTATAATGTAGAGCAAGATAGCAGTCTTAAAGGTACATGCCCACACATTAGACACAAACTGTTCTTTATATATCGTTTGGCAAAATAAACATTCATTCACCATTACCCCTCGTGTTGATTGGTATTAGTATACATTTTATCTCAGACTTAAATTTTCACACTGATATCAGGGGCGATAACCGTGTTTCCTTAAAATGTTAACGGGCATTACTATTTATTCTCTGTATTTTTTTTTCAGGTGACGCATTTAAATAGTATAAATAAATAAAAGATAACAAACCTCATTTGCATATGACAATAGCCGGATACCACCGCGCGTCATTATCAGTAAAATAAACATTGCTATCTGTATAGCGGGCACTTGTAATTGTTACAACTACTGAGTGGGCAGCAGGGGCACAATGTTCTTTATAGGAATTAAATAAGTGCATAATTGTGTCACTATTCTGGCAAATTAACATTCATTCACCGTTACCCCACATATTGATTGGCATTATTATACATTTGATATCAGATAAAAATTCTCACACTGATATCAGGGGCGATAACCGTGTTTCCTTAAAATGTTAACAGACATTACTATCTATTCTCTGTATTTAATTGTTGATGTGCAATGATCATACTTTATAATCTGTTGAAAATAATATATTTTCAGGTGACGCATTTAATGAGTATAAATAATTAAAATACATCATGCCTCAGTTGCATATGAAAATAGCCGGATACCACCGCGAGTCACTATCACTAAAATACATATTACTAAATGATTATATCTGCATAGCGGGCACTCGTACCTTTTCGAACTGGTGGAATAGTGACATACTTATGCACTTATTTAATTTCTATAAAGAACAGTTTGTGTCTACTGAGTGGGCATGTACCTTTAATGTGTGAACAATAACTTATACACATTTGTCAGCAAGTGCGAGGAGATAATACACGTATCCATGAAGCCTCGTAAGGCGGACGAACTGTGGTCTAATACTCTGCCTTATACCATACACAACCACCTGCGCTAATCTTGATGTAGCGCAGCTCAGGCTCATACACGAAATTTCTGTTGTAACGCAGGGCTACTTAAGTAAGTCGCCCTGCGTTATAGGCGGGCATTTCGGGTTCCTCAGGCTCAGGAAATCAGGCTGTTTTCAAGCAGAATATTCAAGTGTTTTGAAATAAATAAAATGACAAATATTGGAAATATTAACGCAGCCGGTTGTGTATCACCTTGTCGACAGCCATTGTGGAGTCTGCACTTCACTCACCGCATGTTGCGTCTGTGCCACATGCTTCCTCAGTCGTGGTGCAATCCGCGTCGCCATTAGGACATGCTACAGCAGCTGAATAAAGTAATAGCATAGAGGTTAGAGAATTGCAAATGGTGCGAAATTGGACGAGGTTGGATTTTTCTTTCTTAGGAGTAAGTGAACTCAGTGTTTAAGTCATGCAGAACCAGTACAGACCGGCGGCAGATCATGTACAAGTATATGTCCCACAGTATCCATACGAATAGTGAAAGTAGGAGAAACTGGCCTTATTGGATGCGATTCGGGTAAATTATACAGTAAATTAATGTGAATAGAGTAAAGTGTATTGCCCAGAGGCAACTGCCTCATGACCATACATACGTCATTTGTACATCAGACAAATTCGCGACAAAAATGATGTCAATGATATGAAGTTATGATGTATCTAAAACCTAAATAAATAACATATTTGTTCCGTGCCCAGCCTCCGTGTTCATGTGTTGCTATGGAAACATGTGGAACTAAGGTACTTAGCTGTGATAGTGTCAATCAATGTGTCTTTATTAGAGAAATGTTTGATGATCATTTTTATGTTGATTTCATGTGTCCACATAGGTAAATAAAACATATACAGCAAAGGTCTACGTAATTCTGGATTACCCCTCGTACATGGCTACTATTCAATACACGTACACTGCAAGATGGAGTACACACACAATCATGTAATGTACTAAATGCAAAAGTACGGAGCTTTAACCAAATGTTCTGACCAATTTGATTATTTCATTTTTAACGTATTCAAATTCGTTCAAACGATTTCAATTATTTCATTCTAACGAATTCAAATTCGTTCTAGCGGTTTTAATTATTTCGTTGCAACGCATTCGAATTCGTTCTGACGAATTCACTTATTTCGCTCTAACGCATTACAATTCGTTGTAACGCATTGCAATTCGTTGCAACCAATTCAAGTATTTCGTTCTAACGCATTCGAAATCGATCTAAGGCATTCAAATTCAATTTGATTATTGCGTTCTAACGAATTCACTTATTTCGCTCTAACATATTAAAATTCGTTATAACCAAGTCAAATATTTCGTTCTATCGAATTAATCATTAAATTGGTTAGAACGAAATAACTGAACTGGTTAGAACGAAATAATTGAATTTGTTGGAACGAATTGTAATGCGTCACAACGAAATAAGTGAATTCGTTAGAACGCAATAATCACATTGATTTTGAATTCGTTAGAACGACTTCGAATGCGTTATAACGAATTGGAATGAGTTAGAACGAATACGTATTCGGAACGAAATAGTTGAACTCATTAGAACGAACGAATTTGAATGCGTTAAAACGAAATAATTGAAATCGTTAGAACGAATTCGAATTAAATTGGTCAGAACATTTGTTTCTCTTCTCATGTCCCATTATAAGCTCCATACAGAAGCACCACAACAGTGACAACTATTCAAAGACATTTCAGACCAAGTCGCGGTCACTAATACATGTACATGTATATGTACTTGTAACATTCACTATAGGAATGAATAGCCTTTTTGTGGAATTTATCGGGGTATAAACTTGGAAAAGTCGCGGGAATACTGGACGAAGGCCGGAAGGCCTCGTCCAGTATTCCCGCGACTTTTTCAAGTTTATATCCCCGATAAAATCAACAAAAATACCATTCATTCCTTATAATTCCAGCATTTGAAATAAATTCATCAAGAAAATGTGTTTATTTTCCGTTTTCTTAAGAATTATTTTAACTGCGCCTCACGGTTACGTAAAGTAGTTCGGCGTGGGAGATTACTGGGATATAAATTTTGGACAGAGACTTGCTACAGGCCAATCAAATGTTAGGGAATTGTGTAAATATGTTTGTGCTGGAAGTATTTATTTATATCACACACTAGTCGCGGGCACATTACAGTAAGTACCGAGTGTTACACGTAGCTCCTATACTGTATAACAATAATTGAGAAATATATATATTACATGCTACCCAGTGATTTACCGTGATTCTCTCCAGAGGGATTTATTTCCTTGAAGGAAATATTTCCTTCTAGGCGTTCGTGAGACGTAATTGACGTCACAATTCATACTCTAACGTCAAAATTGTCAATTTTGACAATGTTATAAGCTGGTCTAAGAGCAAATTTCACTTCACTCATTTATCGTTTCTTTATCGGATTTCCAGATGTTTCGGGAACTAAATCAGGTATTTCAAAATGGTAGTTGAATAAACTCTATATACATGTATAATGCGTGAGCGGTCCTCCGTCATGGCACGAACCTTATTTCCATCAAACAGGAAAATGTTAATACAGTACATTTTACATCATAATCAAAGTGTCTTTTATTAATTCTGCACAGCTAATACATGTATCTACGCTGCACACGAGTATAAGATAATGTAACTAAATAAAGCATGTACACCTGAACCAATGAATTCTTAAATTTCGAGAGTTTTATCATGAATAATATGATCGTCAATATTCAATGGGTTCGGATGTAAACATTAACCCTTTCAGCCCTAAATAACTGGAATGCATGTTGATTTGTTAATTTTCTGACCAATACAATCGTCACAAAATGATTTTCAGATGAGTCCTTTATAAGATATGGAAATTACTTTCAAAAATTGCAGATCCTGATGACCCGGATCGGGGCTATTTCAATGAAATTCGTAAGACTAAGATGTTCGTAAGTGCAAAATTCACATTAAATTTCACATTAACAATGTTTTCTTGTAAACAATTATTGCATTTACATTTATTGAGCATAGGCTGCATGCAGCCTATGTTCAATAATTGTAAACGCATCAATTGAAATTTCCAGATGATCCTAAATTTGCATTTTAGTCGTACGAAGTTTAGTGAAACGGGTCCCAGCAAAGAGGTCTATATAACAGGTATATATCGATTGAATACAACCATAAGCTTTATATTTTAATGATGTCAATAAGAGCGCCATTTATCCTTACCACAATTGTCTAGAATTACTATTAATGGAATACATGTGATGTTATACAATACAGAGCATTGAATGCTAAAGAAAGCAAGATGCAGGAAGCAAGATTATTGTGTAAACAAACATTTTTTAATTATCGTTCTGGTGCTTAAAAGTAGCGGCCATCTTGGACGCTATCTTGCATTTCAAACATTTTCACCACTTCCCAAAATGACCGTGTTAAGAGTATTCATGGCCATGGGACGAACGTATACAAGTCTCAAACCGTTTCTTTCCTATGTCGGAGCCAACATCATGTATGTTTAAGCATTCTATCCAAATTAAACTTTTAATTACTTAATATTTGTGTATATCGGACGATATTGTATATCATTGCAGAGAACATGAATCTACATATACCAAATGTGGCATACACCTGTATTCCCATAATGTGCAAAGTCATAACCCGTTAGAAAGTATAGTTTGCCCTACTTTCTAAGCCAATCGCTGGGCAGCATTGTGCTCCACTTATGTTCACATATTGCAACGTTTAACCCAAATAAGTCACATATTACCAGATTGAATGATTAACTGTTAGACGGAAAATGGAAAATCAAAACTCAGATGGGACATGTACACTTGGCTGAATTATAAGACATGTATTGTTCACATATTAACTTGTAAGCGAACACAACTTGATGCTGCATTCTAAGCACTTTATGAACAGTATATAAGGTGAATATGACTGTTAAACTGTCTTGAATAGTGACATTGACCCATACAATAGAGCGAGGTGTGGTAAATGAGGCGTCAGTATTATGTACAGATAACCTACATTGAAAGCAGATGCAAAACATGAGCAATTAATTTCAACTTCCGACCACCGTCACCTACTTGCAAAGTGAACGTAAAACAGCACATATTGTCATTCAGTTCAATGGCGGGGGGGGGGGGGAATAAACGTGGAGTCGCGTGGAATAAACTCACAGACGACCACATGGTGCAGTATAGATCAGCGCTAGATGATCATTTCCGCACTGTGGATTTGGATTGCGAATCCACCGTATATTCTGTCTCACAAAATAACACAATCTGTCCATTTTGAAAGCAAACAACTCACTGCCTACGTGTAAGAGTAAATTCAATAAATACACGAAACCGTGGTCGCGGTCGCGGTACATGTAATATATGCTGTATATGTACGTTGTATCTTTGTATTTCAGTATGTCTTATATACATTGTATTAGTAGTTTTCCAGCACCGTTATGTGCTTGCTTATTAATGTCGATGTTTTACGATAGATGATTGTATTCCTAGTTATTAACCGATCTATTTATAGATCGGCTATATATTGGTTATCCTCGATTTGTGAAAAAGTTTGTAACCACCCTTTTCTCCTATATTCGGTAATCTACAAACGTGAAATTTGTTGTATCACTTCCATCTATCTATCTCTGTATTATGCTGCACACCCTCGCGGGTAATTTTGTGCATTTGCGCTGCCTGTGTCTAGTTTATAGAAACAGAGAAGCTAAAAGTATAAGACAAGTGGAGTAAATTGATAGCATGTTAAAATATGTGTGAAATTGAAGATAAAATCAGGTTAAAAACATCATTCCAGGATTTAGGGTTTGAGATGGTCGATGCGACTAACCGCAAGTTTGAATTTCTCCAAATCTTGGGTTAAGTGCGACATCCTGGAGGTAGTGCGTTCCACTGTACTATGGCCAAAGGGAAAAAAATGGAATAAAAAATGAATAGTAATAGTTTGCTCCAGTATGAATTTGTCGGTAGCTCACTGAGTGGCAGTATCGAGAAAGAAAGCTAGTAGGGTGCTGAATATATGCTGGCATTGGTACGGCACGAGACCATTGACAATTTTATAAAAGAGACACAGACGAGCATCCGACCTGCGCTGCTCCAGAGACCTCCACCCTAACCCGTCAAGCATTGTAGTGACGCTGGAGTAGCTCGAGTAGTCGTTCAGGACCCACCTGGCTGATCGCCTTTGAACCATTTCAAGTTGGTTAATATTACATTGGGTGTGGGGGTCCCAAACGGCACTGGCATACTCAACTTGGGGACGGACAAGGGCTTTATAGGCGTGCTCCCTGATTTTAGGATTGTTTGTCTTAATGTTCCTTCTCAGGAATCCTGTTCCTTCTCAGGAATCCAAATCCGTGATACGAGAGAAAGCAGTTTCCAAACTACATCAACCGGATAATTTTTCATTTTTGGCCATTATCTCTGTTTAAAACTTTAAATATAACGAAATAACACAATTTGGCTATAAATAAACGTTTTTACCACAAGAATCCGGTAATTTGGCTATAAATAAACGTTTTCACAAGAGTTCGGTAAACTAAAGTTAGGCGGCTTGCCTTCTATTCGTTACAAAGCGTGATATTTGTTATTCGTCATTTGATTGGACCGGACCAATGTTGGCTCATCCAGCTGACCAATCAATCGAACTGTTGCCGATCACGTGATCTTGATATGCGCGCCAGCTTCATTTGCGAGAAGATAGACAACCAGATACAGGTAATATGTTTTGCAAAGTACATTTGAGTATAAATACCGCCCAGAATATACGCTACAAACTGTTAATTAACAATATACGAGTGGGGATTGTCCCTGCAGTATATTTATACTGTACAGAGAGAAAAGTGGAGCCATTACGGCCCTTCTTAGATGCCAGATGTTTTGGGGAAAGTTTTGATTAAACTAGGAACTAAAGAAGGCAAAAGAAAATGGCCGTCATTAAGTAGAGTGGAGGTGACACTGACAATGCTCGCGCATTGACAATGCTCGCTTAATATTTACTTTTCGCCACAGGTCTCTGTTGCATATCAAAATATACCAGATTTTTGTTTCTGAATGTACAAAATAATAGTCTTGACTACATTTTGTACATTGTCGTTGCAAGATAATTTCACGTGACGATGTGATGTCACGTGACGTCACTGCAGATGCAGCATTTTACTGAGTTTAATACGAGAGAAAGCAGCTTCACAATTTACTAAAAAACATGCTGATAATGATATGTAGCTCCAGTATGTAGAAGTGTAATTAAATTTATTGTAATTTTCGTTCCTTTGTTGCTTATTTATGGTTAAACTTTATAAA
This sequence comes from Conchocele bisecta, assembly GCA_029237695.1. Classification (NCBI taxonomy): domain Eukaryota; kingdom Metazoa; phylum Mollusca; class Bivalvia; order Lucinida; family Thyasiridae; genus Conchocele; species Conchocele bisecta. The sequence goes on from CM055280.1 coordinate 31,306,205, forward strand.
TCGCTAATTCTTTTACTTATGCATCAGTAAATGTAAATCCCGTCCCACCCCCCCCCCCCCACCACACAGCCAGGGAATAGTGGGGCTTTTATTTTTGCTGACGTTTTAAAGCCCCGCCCCGGCCCCGGGGAATCATGAAAGGTTAAAGCCCCGGGGTACCCTGGGGAATTCACATTGGCTGATGCATTAAAAATATGAACATTACAACAATAGCTATGCGCGAGCATTGGTGAACTATTGCTCAAACTTGACATATTTTAGTGTATAAAAATAATAACCGCTCGCTCGATCCTGGTGTAAATGTCACATGATCATTGATAAATTACTATTATAAAGTAGGGTTTCTCGGAGTTTGAAGAACAATGGGCACATTGAAACGCCAGATCAGGATGTCGTAATTTCACTGCGGAATATTTTGCTGTAAATTCAGCACCGATGCTGCGATCCTACCCCACCCCACCCCACCCCACCCCATACAGTGCAGAGTACTGGTTCTACCTAGGGAATAATAATAGAAAACGGAAATGTGGTTCTGACTGGAGAAATGGAGCTTATGCGATTTGTGACCAGTGCAGCACCTGATCAAATAGTCACACTCCTGTATGCTGATAACACTATATGCTCGTTTTTATTTCCAACGGTTCATTGCACGATTCAATTTAAAGAACAAAATCTTCCGGGTCAGATTACACCACCAGCTGCGCAAATATGTTTCCTTTATCATTGCAAAATACTTGAATATCGTGCTTGAAATCAAGCAGCTTGATTGTCTGAGCATGCTCTGTGCAACGGCTCAGGTTCAGCCAATCAACCTGATTGGTTGTGAATTGAGATCGCCAATAATTGTTCACAACAAAGGCTTCTTTTTTTGTGAAATTATGTTATTACGAAAAATACATGGGGGAAAAGGAGGCGGAGGAGCATGGGGAGGAGTAAAAAAAAGAGAAGGAAAACAAAAAGGAAATTGACTCCGAAACCTGGCTAGATAGCTTGGAAATTATCAAACTAAGAAAACAAAACACATATTTTGAAAATTGGTCTACTATGCTCATTTATAAATTTTACTCAAATTTAATGTTATCGAAAAAATTATTGTTTTTGCCTTGTTTATATAGCCGTAAAGTTTGGACAAGAAATGGACAGTACACTGTAGGTGATCATCACAACTACGATGTAGAATGCTACATGTATGCTTATGCAACACAAATAACATAATGTTTTTGTTGAATTCGAAAATTAAAAGTGACGCCAAGGGGATATCGGAACACTTTGACAATCAATAGACTTCTTCATATTGCCGTGATAAATATGCATAACAAATTAGGATAACGAGTGCGAAAATTAAGGTTAGATAAGCCAATACCGTAACGGTATTTTACTCTTGCCGTGATAAACATGCATGCCAACTTTGGTTACGATCCGTCAAGTACAACCCTAGCTAGTCATTGCATGGACAGGCTGTGCCGCTAATCCGTACAAGGTCAATACATGTACATAATATAATACATTATTTCAATGAGGGATCATAGCTAGTTATCTCCGGTTGAATATATGTATAGAACTCCGGTCCAATTTGTGTAGTTTAGGGCATTGTTGCTTGTAAAAAGGGCGAATGTAGCATGATATGTTGTGAAATTATAATGATGTTAACAGTTTCTCATTACACATTGTAATGTATGTATCAGCAGTGGTTGTACAACAACACACTTTGTAGTGCGTTCAGAATGTCATAAAACACGCATTGATAATTATAATAAGTAATGTTGTAATTAGAAACCTTAAGTATAGATACGTTTTTTTTTGACAATCTGTGTTGGTCTCGAAGGTAATTGCGTAACATTAAAAAGTAGAAATGAAGGATGTGTTTTTCTTTGCTTGTTTTTAATGCATAAACTATGAGGTCGCAGTATAATAACACAGTTTAATAAAAATCATAATACATTAGTGTAATACATATGCAAATTAGCTCGTTACATAAAACAGGTTTGGTGACCAATACAGGATAAATGTATGATGATGTACTTATGCAATAAATGAAATCAAACATTTGTAATGATTTAATATGATATGTATTAAACTTGTTGACTGATTTCATAGGATACTCGGCATAGCCAGTTTCTTATGGAATTAATAAGCTCGCGTAATAAATAGCATGTTAAATCGTCAGTCATGTAAGATCCGCCCAGTCAACGTATTGTGTTTATGTCCCAGTGCATTACATTAGCCCCATGTGACGTCGCGCGACGTTGTTTATTTTTACGTCATTGAAATACACGACGTTCATTGTCGTTGTCAATAACGTCACGATATTGACCGGCAAAATGGCTGTTCTATGAATTGAGACGAAATGACGTAAAACGATGATACCTAATTTTAAATCTGCATTTGGATATTGACATTTTTGAACATGTAATGTAAATAAAAGTAATATAACAGTGAGCTGTTGAGTTGACTGTAGTATGACAAACATTTGGTCTAGGACTCCACGCACTTTAAACAGACCAAATGTTTTTCTTACTACAATAAATGCAACAACCCATGGTTTTATTCCTTAATGCGGGAACGTAGCTAGTTATTTCCCTTTGCATATCTATTTATAGAGATCCGGTCATTTGCTGTATTTCATCGCATATTTCTTACTGAAAAGCACAACATGATTTTTCCGAACACAGTAGATCCAGATCAGACGGTTCAGTCTGGTCTGAGTCTACACGGATTTCAATAACATAAACAAGTGTGAAAATATGATTCCGGCAAATAATGTAGTCCCAGATCAGACTGCGTAGATATGTATGATGATTTGGACCATCACTAGACGAACTCACTATATTGACTGCCACAAATGCTACAATCGCTCTTTTTACAAGCAATAACGCCTTAAATTACACAATTTTGACCGGATTTATATAAATAAAATAAACGGGAGATAACTACATGTAGCTACGATTCCTCATTAAAATAAAACATCGAACATCCTACACGATTCTTCCACCTCAGTGAAAAGCTATACAGCTTTAGATACATGTTCTTGTACAATGTATGCAAGTTGTGTTCCTAATTAAAACAGATATCTTCTGAAAAACTACATCGAACACAATGTGGGGTCATAGCTAGTTATTTCCCTTTGTAAATATATTTATAGATAGCTGGTCACTTGGTTTATTTTGGCTTTTATTTCTTACTAAATAACGTGCAAACATAAAGACTGCAAACTGTGTAGACCCAGATCAGACTGCACTGGGTCTACACAGATTGCAATACAATTAATAAGTGTGACCATATGAATAGTGCGACTAAACTGTTCGTAAGTGCAAAATTATGATAGTCTGTATAGGTACATACCCATTCAGTAGACACAAACTGTTCTTTACATCAGATACATCATCTGTGCCATTTTCTGGCAAAATAAACATTCATTCACTATTACCCTACGTACTAATTGGCATTATTACACATTCTATATCAGACCAAAATTTCCACACTGATATCAGGGGCGATAATCGTGTTTCCTTGAAATGTTAACGGACATTACTATTATTCCTTGTATTTATTTTTTGATGTGCAATGATCATACTTTATAACCTGTCGAAAAATAAAATTCAGGTGACGCATGTAATTAGTATACATTTTTCAAAAAATATTATTTTTAAAATTATTAAAATGTCAAGCTCGACTAACTTTTCTAACTTTGAATGGGAATTCCCAGCAATGTAGGTCTTTGGACAGTTATTCTAATATTCAAGGTAGTGTTGAACCATAGATACATTAATCATTGGTGGATGATAAAGAATATATAGATGAAATAAAAGTGTGTAAACTGTAACACAAGTCTTCATTAGTGTACGCAAATACTATTTGTTTTGCTCTATTTGTTTTGCTCTATAAGGTGTAAATCGGCCAATATAGTGACGGGGTTGTAATGGGGATGCCCATATGAGTTGGTGTTTGGTTCAGAAATCAGGAAAATGAGTCAGAAATGATGGTCGTACATTAGAAGAGAGATAACCGCATAGAAATTTGTAATTTGGGGAGATATTCGGTGTATTTACCGTTGGAAACTTCGATTTACATCTCCGCCTCCGGCGTCGCCGTAAATCGAAGTTTCCAACCATATATCCACCGAGTATCTCCCCAAATTACAAATGTCAATACAGTTATCTTCTAAGTCATGGTTTCTTTACACAACGAATCATGCGATATCGGTTTTATTACAAGCAATTATGCCATAAAATATACAAGTTGGATCGGATTTCTATAAATAAACTCAAAGGAAAATCACTAGCTACATGTACGATCCCCCATTGGTCCTGTTATTAGAAAAATGTATACTATTAGAAAACAGGTATAACGTTTGTTTGTTTATTGTCGTTTAACGGCCTATCAACAGCTAAGTTCATGTAAGGCCGGGCAAACGGGTTCAATCCCGTTTTAACCTGCTGCATTGGTGGGGGGGGGGGGGTGGGGGGGAGAGGATCCGAAAATCAGAACGGAATATTTACATCGAAATTATACATCGGGAAAAAAAGTATTCAGCCCTGAAATTAGAATAACCTGACCTCGTGCCAGGTACATACCAAAGTCACTTGACCCCTTCCCCTAAAATAGGATTACGAATAACCTTAATACTCACATAAGGGGTATAACCAGATTCAAATGTCACATACAAAATGCAAAATACATATGTGAGGGCCAAACCAGGTCTCCAGTCAGAATTCCGGTGAGGATCAACCCCGATCGTTAAATTACCCATCGCATGTTCCCATCTGCCACCCACGAAAACAGGCATAACACACTTTAAACATGTTAAATACATACATTATAACCGTGATAAACTGCATAGGGTCATAGATGGGTTTTTGTTTATTAAATATATAACTATTCTAATAACACGAATACAATTATAGTTTCTAGTTTTCATTTTAACACTGTTGTATAATAATTAAATTTTGCTATAATTTAATCTTATCGCAAACAAACTGTTTGCATTGCTTATATAACGGTAAATTGTTGGAAGGTGTCGTGACACGGACGGTAATTTCTTATCGTTACAAGCTGTACCAAAACTGTCGGCAATAGATCAAGGATTTCCACATTACATTGTTTCTAGCTGGCATGTATCTATTAAGTGCTCGTTGCACGTTTGATATATATCATGTTGAATAAACACAGTCGCGTTTGTGTTTGTGTTCCCATTGTGAAAAGTGAACGTGGTCCAAATGTGGGGCAATTTTGGTTCAAATCAAACGTAGCGATGATAGAACAGGAAAACACACAGAAACCACAAACGCTGGAGTTCCGGCAAACGAAGCGCAAACGTGAACCACACGTGAGACAAACCAACACGTCATGATTACTTACCCTATTCATGTTTGCGGAAAATCCTAAATATTTTCCTTCTATGCGCTCAGAAGTATATTTCGAAACGGTTCAAATGAGTGGTCACAATATATACTCACGTAAATGTGCATTCCGCATCAATTTCGTTTCAATTAGCGTCATGATGCTTTATGCGATGTCATAAAACGCCGCTATTACTAATCACTACATCTACCATTGGTGTTTAGTTAGTTTCATTCTTATTAAACTCGTTGAATAATTAAGAAACAAGGCTATTCTTCGGTTCTTATGATATCAGCAAATTCCGAGATCATAAATATCATATGAAATCCTGAGAATATAACATCCTCTGCATATATCTAGCCAAAACTAAAATACCACTTACCAGCTCCATCTATGCTGAAAGCAGCAAGAAGACAAACGATGATGATCGTTTTCATAATGTATTCCATTGCTTCGTATAATTATTGGCACTGTCAAATGTGCAAATCTTCACATGCGGTCTCGGCGGATGAAATTTTGCGACAATGTTCGGAATTTATAGTGACAATGCCAGATGAAAAATGTGTTCAAGGGACCAATGATAAACCGTGTAAATAGTCTCCAAAGAACGATACACACTCGACTGATGTATGGTGTGCAATATGTAGGACGTCTCCACGTGTGTTCTTTCAGTACTGTTACTGGTTTGTATTATTGACAGTTATGGACATTTTGGCATTAATCGTATCATTTTTAGTTTGTCGTTCGCTGAAGTCGGTGCTAAGAGACGTTCATGTCATGGACTGTGAAAATACAGCACCATCCGAGCACGAATAAATAAGTGGATTAAAACCGCACTTGCAGTGCATAATTGGCTGATAGTCGTGTTCGGCGATTATCAAAGATCGCTTGATTGTGTCTTGTGAGGGATGGGCCGTGCCTAGGGGATTTGTCATTGGATTTCGATACTGGATGTTGTGAGTTCAATCCTCACAAAAGATGTGAAACATACTAGCATAGTATTTGCATCCGACTATGCTACTTTAAACTGCGGTCCCGTCTATATATGACATTAGCTGTTGCTGGTACGTTAAATACTTTCAGTTTCTTTCCCGTGTCTTCTGAAAATGTATTGTGTACTATTTGCATGCTATGTATATGTAATTTTGAAATGTCCTTATGGAGAAAATAGAGCTTGAATAAAGCATGTGGGATCTTATTGTATTATACTAGTGCTACGTAATACTTGACGTCACGGATTTGTAGATTTTAGCTTTACCTGTCAAAATGCAGATTGAAATGCTAGAAATGTTTGACTTCATCGTTTTGCAGATTTTAAGGGTTGTGCTCAGAAAACCTGGTATGCAACAGATGAATCTGATTATACCCATTATGTGAGTATTACGATTATTCGTAATTCTATTACTTTTAGGGGAAGGTGCCAAGTGTCTGATGTGATATGGACCTGTCACCAGGTCAGGTTATTCTAATTTCAGGGCTGAATATATATTTTCCATGTAAATATTCCGTTCTGAATTTGGGAGTCTCCCCCACCTCCAATGCAGCAGGTTAAATACGGAGTCGAACCCTTAATGACCTTAGCTGTTGATAGGCTGTTATCACCAATAAAGCAAATCAAATCTTAATATATTCAATAAAAGTCATTCGGGAAATGGATCGTGGCGAGGTGATTTAGCAAACTAACAAACGGATTGGCACATATACTCAAGTGAACAAGTCTTGTCCCCTTTTATAATTTCATATTTTGAGATGAATTGATGGCGTGTAATTATAAAATTATACACAAAAGATCGTACGGGATATCCATTTGCGATGCCGGGGTTTCATTGAATTAATTCACCTGTAACGGCACGTGCGCCACGAACTTGACGTTTTATCGTTTTGGCATGTACGAGGTGCTCGTGCAGTATTCATTTCGAAAGCATTGTCCATTACGAAGCATACAAGTCTGCCAAGTAAGAAAAACACGAAAAATCTCTAGGAGAATACGCGCTGTAGGCAGCATTTCAGACGTAACTTGATTAACGTCATGCCGACGTTAGGAGAAAATTTAAAAGAACGCGCAATAGACATGTTGGATGCTGGGGCCCGACAAATTGATGTCGCACGTCATTTTGCAGTCCATCCGAAGACAATTCGTCGACGATTGAGGGTGAAATTCCGGCGAACAGGCTCCGTCAAACATTTGCCACACAGCGGGAGACCGCGTGTGACGTCACAACGTCAATATCAGTACATACGAACTTCACACTTGCGTAACAGGGTGGAAAATGCTGCGTCGACGTCGAGAAGGATTTTAGGGAGAGCCGGTCGTCACGTTAGCAGAGCCATCGTCAAAAACCGGCTGAGGGATATTGGCGTCAGAGCGCGGAGACCATACGTTGGGCCTATCCTATCACGACGGAATCGGAACAATCGCCTTGTTTGGGCCAGAAATCATCTGCGATTGACTCGGAGAGACTGGAATAATGTTGTGTTCTCCGACGAATGCAGATTCAACTTGTCAACACACGACGGTAGGACGCGCGTATATCGACGCAAGAACGAACGTTACACCGATTGTTGTGTGTTAGAGAAATACAGGTACGTCGGTGGGTCGAAGACGTTTTGGGGCGGCATAAGTTTTCACCACAAGACGCGTTTGGTGCCAATTGAAGGAAATTTGAACGCAGCCAAATACAGAGATGTTGTACTGGCGCCGGTTGTTGTTCCGTTGTTTGACGTTAACCGTAACATGATGTTGCAGCAAGACAATGCCACAAGCCACACTGCTAGCGCTAATACACAGTTCTTGGAGAGACATAACGTGAATGTTCTTCAATGGCCAGCGAGAAGTCCGGATCTGAATCCTATCAAGCATCTTGGGACACCGTCAAACGTAATTTACGTCAACGTCCACATCAGCCGAGAAACGTCAAGGAACTTCAAGCGGCCGTTTTGGACGAGTGGGCCAACATTCCGCAAGGAACAATTCGTGACCTTATCGACTCTATCAGGAGACAGTGAAACGCAGTGATTCGGGCTAATGGGGGACATACACGGTACTGACATTTGTGAATTTGGGATTTCGACGTGTTCATTTGCATAGCTGATATGGCATACACACGATTTTCATATCTTAATGAATTTCATACCATTACCTTCGTTAATGAACAAATTTCATATTAAAGTTGTGTTTTCTTTGTTTTCACCCACGATAAACCTACAAGCCGCAATCTTGTAGAGGTGACAAGACTTTTTCACTTGAGTATATATGCTACCATAATATAGCATCATTGTGTTAAAACTTGCTCAAAGAATATTGCTCTTTGCTTTATGGTATTATGTAACTTAATATGAACTAATGCAAACACTCTGTTATCTTAAACACACATTCGTACCGTCGTTGATCTTATGTAATATTTTTTTCATCACATAAACAATACTGTCAATAATATTTACTTATACTTTGGAAGGGGACCACGGCATCGTTTCAGTACAGCGAAGATGTGTTGAAGGTTCCCAAACAGCACAAACGAAAACGATTGGAAAGCGTAGAAAACGATCGTTTTCTACAAGGATGTACATAGAAACGATTATGGTGTTTTTGTACATAAAAACAATATTACCCTTTAAATACCGAGCCTTCAACTATTTAAACTCCTCTTGGTTATTTTCAAATAGAAAATGATATTTTCGATGGTTTAAACATCGTTTTCTAATTATTAAAACGAAAACGGTGTCATAAAGGTTTGTAAGCGATAGGCAGTTGTTAGTTTATGGAAATTACGCAAATTAAACAAATCTGGATTGTTCATCATACATGTATACATGTACCTAGCTAAACAATCCAAATTTGTTGTGTTATGAAATCACATAATGACTTATTGTGACATTTAGCTGGTGTATATGAATTTCCAATATTGACCTCAGTTGTTTGTTATATATTATTATTTTATAAAAGAGTCGGACGATGGGTATGCGTTACCATGGCAATTCAACAGTTCCTTACTTGAAACTTAGCAACGCGATTTACCAACACCTACTCTGATTTTTCCAGATGGTTAGCGGCTTCCAGTAACGTACACGAACATTTTATTTTCCATGGTCATACTTTAAATACTATACATCTGGGGGAGAAAGACTACGTTATTTTGAATGGCATCTTACATGAATACGAACATTGCATTTACATGTCTGAGAACATTATAATCACAAACTGTCTGTCAATATCATCAGATATACATTTATTGCATGAAATGGACTTTCACAGTTTAATAACACAGTGTAAACAATCATAATGCACTAGTGTAATAAATATACACGCTACAGAAAACATGTTAGGTAATAAGCACAACTACAAATTACGGTAATGTGCTTATGCAATAACTATAATCTAACGTTTGTGTCGATTTAATATGGTATTTATTAAACTCGTTAACTGCTTTCATAAGAAACTCGGCCAACGCGTTTACTGATTTCATAAGAAACGAGGTTATGCCGAGTTTCTTATGAAATCAGTCAACGAGTTAATAAAATGTCATATTAAATCTGGATAACCGGAATAGAGAGTAAATGTAAATGCTTTGATTTAGCGACGGCTCGAGGACCTTGCATGTCGGGACCGACTATTTAAGTCCACATCCGATAGGGCTACATGTAGGCTAGCACGAAGTTGTCTAAGTTGTCCAAGGATAGGCCGAATCGGGCAGAGGGTCGAGGTGGGAATCGAACTAGGGCTCTCCCGATCCGCATGATACATGTTTCTAAAATAGCGTCTGCATTGGAATCAGAATCGTGTTCATAATTAAATATTCGGAATAATAATTAAGGGCCTCTGCGATGCAGTTACTAGTTAATATGCACATTATAGTATTTGACAATCACACACAACTGGTAAAAACGCATGCATTTATTCCATCTCTGTCACAAGATTAATATGCAGATCTAAGTTTATGTGCAAATTAGCTGTGATGTCACACTAAGTACATTTAAATAATGCAAATTACAATATTTGTTTTTACCATTAACATCAATATTATTTTGAGTAAACAATTAAAGTATTTTATTCTTTCAAATTTAATCTGTATTTATGCATACATTATTATGCAGGACTTACAGTGACGTCATCAATGACTCATAAATACTATTAATGTAATTGTTAACATTCTGTCTTAATTATTTGTTTCTTGATTATGTATACAATGTGACAGTTGTCGTCGTTTTTCCCTCCACCCTATAGTAATTGGTTCAGTGTACCAGTTTATTAATCAAATCGAATAAAGCATAGCTCTTTTATTTCAGTACTCTGTGATAAAACGTATTGCATATTGTACAACTATTAAAACATAACCGGTAAAATAGCATGTGCCATCGTGATAAATAAAGGAATGGCTATAAACATGACCCGGTGTAAATACCTTCTTAAAATGTGTTAATCGTGTATATTAGACAAGTGGCAATACATTATGTATGCCAGTGTTTAACTGATCAAATACAAATACCGATGTAGCCTGATATGTTAGAAGGAGATATCGTAAACCATGCTTGTCTTTTAAAATGTTATGTTGCAATTCATGTATCACTAAATGTGCATGTACATACTCAACCGCCTACTCGTGTTAATATTTGTCAACTTCTTTAATTCAAAATATTTTAATACTGTGTTTTACATCGAGCAGATTGATTGACTGAGCCGGAGCTGTGGCTCAGACAATCGAATTGCTTGATTCCGTGTTGGCATTGCCAATATATGTTTAGAAATATTGATAATCTGGGCCAGATTAATGCCGATGTGCATTCAAAACATGTACCTCTACCACCAATGCTGAGTGCAAGCCATACTATTTTTGTTAAACATTTTCAAATCTTCACAACTAAGCAAAGTATTGACTTGACATGTTGTCGTCGTATTTAACTAAGATGGGACTTAAAGGGGCATATCAGGCTTTTGTTTTTAAACAATACTATAGAATAAAAACGTTTGTTCATCATGGCCGTGTGTAAATTGGTTTAATTCTTTAATTGAAGACATATGACGATACTAGGACTGTTGGCTTGTTTTCACTCATATAACAGCTGCCCTAGTATCGTCATATGTCTTCAATTAAACCACATTACGTACGGCCATGATGAAAACACGTTTGAATATTTTATTATTTTCTTCCCAAAAAATCTTCATATGTCCTTTTAAAGGAACGGTATTTTTGTCCAGACCACGTTTCCGCTTTCAACGGCTACCACCTAACTGGTCTGTTTCCACCTTAAGGGGCGCATATTTAATGGCATCTGAACAAATGCTATGAAGCAAATATTATTTTATCTGCTTGAAAATATAATATGGTAGGAATTATAAGAACTAAATGTCATTTTTGGCGGGAGACATACTGTCTTCACGCTATTGGGATCGTGATTCTGGCCGTTTGCACGGGTCTACTTTCGGAAGTGGCTCTCTGTTCATCGGGGGACGTCTCAATAGGCTCAATTTGCGTTCGCAATTAACAACAGTCAGGTGACATTTAAAGTCAGCGAGTGAACTGAAAGCAAGTTATTAATAGCAACGACAATGCTCAACATTATGTGTAAAATAGTTGGCATGCCCAACTTTACTTTTGAAGAGAACACATTGCTGTTATTGAGACGCCCCCCGTATCGTGTACCACGCAGTCGCAATGCGACGTCGAGGGCCATTTCTTTTTCATATTGTGGTTTACGGGCGATTTTCGAAAAATTTCCCTCTGGGTGAGAGAAACAAAATTTATGAAAACATTTTGCCGTTCATGCAGCATACACGTATGTAGGCATACGCCCAGTCATAATTTTGAAAAGATTTCACATAATATTATGTCACACCTCCAGAGTTCCTGTTGGGTATGCAATTTGGATTACTCGGTTTGTATCCCTATTCTGCAAAGTGCCGATTAATTTTGGCCAAATAAACATACTCAAAATATGAAAATTTCCCCGTTTTTTTTCTTCACATTACGAAAAACCTATGCTGCCAAAAATATTTTTTGAATGCACAAACTTTTTGGCAGAGGGCACCTCTCACCATATCCGTATAAAGGCGTATATCACCACTTCAATTCTGGGTTCTACCCCAATAAATACGTCTGCAATATACCTCTTAAAACGGTTTATTAGTCGGACATAAAGCACATTTGCTTCGTCAACCTATTTGTGTTTAGAACAGGCTGTATTTTACAAACACCAGTAACTGATCAAGTTCTCCAAATTTGCAGATTGTACATCCAATAATCAACATCGAATATATTTCTAAGAAGGAATTTCTGAGTATGCAAATTCACAAGTGGCTACTTGTCTCCCGCCAGTCAGTACTTTCAGTACTTTGATTTTAGAATTGATCGTGTGTTGTTCCACAATACCGGCTGATGGTTTCAGTGTATACACCGATACAGCTTACAATATCGTTTATTCTTTAACATACATACACCAGCGTCTGCGTTAATCTTGCCCAGATGTCAACGTTTCTGAACAACCATTAATATCAACTCGCAGTCAAGCAGTTTGATTGGCTGTGCCTGAGCTGTAGCACAGCTCAGGCTCAGCAAATCAAGCTGCTTACCTTCAAGCACAATATTTAAGTGTCTTGTGATAAAGAAATTGACAGACATTGGCAAGATTAGCGCAGACGGTTGTGTAGATAAATGAATGACAATGTTTCAGTCCAATTCATTTGACGAGCTCTCTAAATCATTTGGGGCTAGCAGTAAATCAATTCGAGCTAGCTCTAAAATCCCGTCTAATTAATATTCTCTCTAACTCATTTAGAGCTAGCTCGAAATGAATCAAATGATTTGGAGATAGCTCTGAATATTTAATGCTAGCTCTAATTATTTATTTGGAGCTGGCAATAATTATTTGAGTTTAAGTAGATTTGGCGTTCCATATATTTGTCAGGTAAACCGCGATGAATTGACCGAAGACACGCTGACTGATACAGGAGTACCGTTAGTTAGTTAATTATCTTATATTTAAGGGTAGGACTTGGCTCGCCGACCTTCCATACCCGGTAAAGTACTGTCGTATCCTGTACTGACAAAATCCGTACATTTATTAGTTGTAAGACGTCAAATGACGATACTGAATGACTCTAGTGTAATGACGCAACGCAAACAAGTCCAAGTTCTTTTCATAGTTTACTATGTTTTACAATTATGTTCCATATATTTGTTACCTGATAACTATATACTCATGCTACATGTCTTTCTTTTTGATAGCAAGTGTGTCAGGCAAGGCTATGGAACGCGTAGGAATTCCGAGGCTCGTCTCGGAATTCCTCCGCGGATTCTAGCATCCCAGGCGAAATACGACCATGGTCAACCACTACCAAGCACAGTTGACCATGGTTGAACCATGGTCGACAGTCCTTTTTCATCACAATCGACCATGGTATTGAAAAAGCCATGGTTGACCATGGTTACTAACCATGGTTAACCATGGTTAACCATGCTTTAAATGATGCAAACCCGCGAATAAAAAATGACCATGGTCAGTGACCATGGTTAACAGTGGTTATGGTGATATTCAACCACGGTCCAGTTTTGACCATGTTTTACCATGGTTCCTAACCATGCTCACCATTGTTATTAACCATGGTCAGCCTTTTACTGATTTACAACCATGGTCAACCAATGACCATGGCCAGTGACCATGGTTAACTTTTTTTTTGTGATATACAGTACTTAGTGATATACCAGTTTTCACCATGGTTCACCTTGCTTACTGTTCATTGGCCAAGGTCATCAATGATTTTGGTGATGTACATCTATGGCCCATTTTTAACCCGGATTTCTGACTTATCAACTATGCCCTCTAACCAATATACAATGATTATAAGTTAAATTAATACCGAGTATGGAAGGCCATCGAACCAATCCCCACCCTTAAATATAAGCACAACAATTATAAGTTAATGATTACCGGTATGTCAAGTGACAATGGTCAACCAACAACAATGCACATTTTTTACTTTTTACATTTGTACATGATCCAGATTTAAAGGGATGTATAGGCGTTTAATGGGGAAAAAATAAAACAGACACTAAATTGTGCCATTCACTATTTACATTCTGCGTGCAATATGCCACGATTTACCAGTTAAAACGAAGGTAAAAGTAAAACAGAAAAGAAAAAATATATGACGATGGTGGGATCCGAACCCACGACCGTTGGGGATTTGGTGGCTGGTGGCAAGTAAGTAAAAGTACGTACTTCTTTTTATGCAACCACAGTAATGCATTACAGTTTGCGCACAGAAATACATACATACATACATACATACATACAGACATACAGACAGGCAGACAGACGGACGGACGGACGGACGGACGGACGACAGACAGAGACATACAGACAGACAGACAGACAGACAGACAGACAGACAAACAGACAGACAGACAGACAGTCTGTCTGAGACAGACAGACAGACAGACATACAGACGGACGGACGGGCGGACGGACGGACGGACGGACATACAGACAGACAGACAGACAGACAGACAGACAGACAGACAGAAGACAGACAGACAGACAGACAGACAGACAGACAGGACAGGACAGGACAGGACAGGACGGACGATCCTATAAATACATGTATGTTAAATATTGTCAAAACGTTAACTTTAGTTTATTATATGCAAATGTTATGCAGATCCATTACTAAACAAAACAGTTACAGCCAATATTTACGCTGACAATATTTGGTGTGGCATTTTTAAGATGTATTATTATAAGTAAGAGTCACGTTTGTAAATGTCACACTCATTAGCGATTATTTAACTCTACCCAGGAATGCTGTCTTGTCTTACTTTAAATTGCTATGTCCTAAAATGTTGAGCATCCTACATACATATGTTTTATCATTGTCAATAACAATTTGGAAAACCTTTTCAGATATCATTGATATTTCCACTACTGTCGCATCACTAGAGTTCACCTTAATGACATGCAAACACCGTTCATTCACGAAACAGTCCTCTGCGAGCACAATTTGTTTCCAAACAGCATACACCATTTTTGTTGAAATTATTATAATTTTTGGTAGTGGTGAACACTGTAATATCGGGTCTCGTTCCATAATCACGAATGTCCGACATTGTGTTTACATACACATGCATACCATGATTTTTGTCGTCCCTCATGACCATGTTTTATACCAATGATACATGACCATGGTGAGAAATGGTTACATACCATAGTTAACCATCGATGACTGACCATGGTCAACCATGGATTATTGACCATGGTCAACCACAGCTAACCATGGTTATACATAACCACAGTCGATGACCATGGTCAACCATGTCTAATTAACCACGGTCAACCATGGTTATGATCAACCGTGTATATCCAACCATGGTCGACCATGGTTTCTCTAGGATCTCCCATGTGACCAATTCACGAAAATGTCAAATACTGACCATGGTTGCTCTTGACCTTGGTCAACCACAGTCGATGACCATGGTTGACCATCGTTAACTGACCATGGTCAACCACAGTCGATGACCATGGTTAACCATCGTTGACTGACCATGGTCAACCATGGCTGGAAATGACATACCATGGTTATTAGTGACCATGGTCAGTCAACCATGGTTGGCGATGGTTAACCATGGATTTTTCTAGGATCTCCCCAATGACCAATTGACGAAAATGTCAAATTTTGACCATGGTCATCCATGGTGGACATGGTTGACCACGGTCCTGTGGTCATTGGTTAACCATGGTCAACCATGGTTAAACCATGGTCAACTATGGTACAATTCGCCTAGGATTGCCTGATGCATTGGCTGTAAGTACTCAGGGGAGGATCCAGGATTTCAGGTTAGGGGTGGGGGCGGGACTTCTTACTTGAAATAGTGTGTATTATATTTTCGAACTAGCACCGTTTGTTCGTCGACCAAGCGGAGCTGGGGAGACTGCTAGGTGGGTCCGGCGGATATCTACACCCCATTTTAGAGCAACAATATATTTACTCGCCACATTGTATGGGGGGCGCGTGCCGGGTTATCGCCCTTGGTACATGTAAGGAGGTAGAAATGGTAGTGCAAACCTACATGTATTGTACAATGAACAAGAACATATGTTTAAACTACTTGTAACATTATACTTGATAACAAGACACACCGGCATGGTCGTCTATGTGACCTTGATCTATTGACTATGACATTTTTGTGTGTTTGTTTGTTTGTTTGTTTGTTTGTGTTAACTGCCTAACAACAACTTTGATTTAATTGAATAAAAGGAGCACAAGAAACACGCGGTGCCAAACGTTTGGACCACGTTCACTTCCAGTTGGAACACACGGAAACGATATTTTACCACACGAATAAATTAACATAAAAACAATCAATATATATAACAAGGCAAGGATAGCAGCAAATAAATAGGCTATCTATGAAATACATTACACACAGCTGAATGTACAAAGCATGGAGCGACATAACAATCTGTCCACCACTTTAGTGAAAATGTAAACCCTAATAATAGTAGGAGAAAATGTGACAGTTCACCTAAGCCAAGCAGATGTGCGATATCTCATGAAAACTGAGTACAAAATGTACGTCGACAGTTCATGATATGTTGATGATATGATCAGGCTCAGTCAATGAAGCTGCTTCATTTGAATCATCACACTATTCAGGTGTATGTATGCATTTTGAAATACAAACAGACAGATATTGGCAATATTAGCGCCGGCAATATTGCAGGTTGGAAAAGTGGCGGCCAGATATCAAGCCCAATAGGTAGTGATAAGCAAGAATGCGTCCATATTCCACGGCAACACACGTACACATGAAATACTCGCAGCACATGCATACCAGAGCTTAAACGTACAACGCCAGTCCTATATGTAAGTAAACATTGCAAACAACTGTTTTTTGTCATAATTATTACTTTTAAGCACAATTAAGAAGTAGCCTTCTTTGTTATCTTTAAAAGTCGGCCAAAAGTAAACAATTTCCCTATTGGATATTAACGTAGGGAAAATGTGATTGGAAGAGTGGTGATATCTCGAAAAAAAAAAGAGTTTTTAAAGTCATTCGACTAACTCCGAAATCAGGAAAATATTGGTCATACATGTAGGAGTTTCTATTTGCAGAAATAGCAATGAAATTTCTCGCATGTTACATTTGTCAATGATAGGGCAAGCATATACTTATGTTTGTAATAGTATAAATATGTGACCGAATTAATTAAAAAAACAAATAGACTTATTTTAAATGTTCATTAGTAATCAATTGCAATATTGTCCATATATCAATACGAAATGGACAGCTTTAACTGAAACAGACGGCAGGCAATCTTGTGTTGATTCTGGTCGTCAACATCAGTTTATAATGTACAGAAATGAATGTGTTATATGTGTTATAACAGGGAGTTAAAATTCATTACATTGTCACTTATATTTGTTTTCACTTACTGATACGTTTAGGCGTATTTAATGCATGTTTATACATTGGTCCGTTATTTAAACACGTTGTATCAAATGTCAAATACCCGATGTACACTGCACGATTGACACGTTTCAAAACTAAGTATGTATGTATATTCACCAACGTCCTCAATTGAATGTAAACATGCCATCATAACTGTACATCGCTGACGCATTATACAGACTCAAACTAAAGACTGTCATTTATTTTTTGTGTGGATGAAATCAGTGAGTCTCCTAACATGGCCTAACATAATCTAGTGTATTATGATTTTTATTACACTATGTTATTACACTGTGAAAGCCCATTTTATGCAATAAATAGAGGATATTCCATCGTACATTTTGAATAGCAGGAAATAATACACGAGTGTGCGACGGCTTCCGCGTAAGCAACGAGTGAGCGTAGCGAACGAGTTGCTTGCACGGAGGCCGACGGACACCAGTGTATTATTTCCGCTATTCAC
Source organism: Conchocele bisecta (assembly GCA_029237695.1). Taxonomy (NCBI): domain Eukaryota; kingdom Metazoa; phylum Mollusca; class Bivalvia; order Lucinida; family Thyasiridae; genus Conchocele; species Conchocele bisecta. The sequence goes on from CM055280.1 coordinate 31,324,448, forward strand.
ACATGTACGATGGAATGTCCTATTTATTACACATATGCACATTCAGTCTTTTTTTGAGAATATAATCAATGAATCAGTAATGTGCGCATGAATAGTTATACAATGACGTGTTTTCCCGCGTTTTGACGTTACGTTGTGTGACGTCAAATGTGACGTCGTTTAAGCTTTTTTAAATCCAAATTACGCAGCTGTTTCTATGAACCAGATATATTTGAGTGCATGTTTGGAATTTGTTCAATCACATTAACATTCTCTATTAGTCGAGACCCTTTCCAAATTTTCAAATAACTTTATTTTGACTGTAATACAAATAAACATTTTGCACGTTAGCTCGTGGTTTCCAAGAAAACAGGCGCGCAATTACGGGTGTTCTATTCACGGTGTATTATTTGTAAGGAGTTGATTACGGGTTTTCTCTCACAGCGAAACCCGTCCAAATAATTGTCAAGAGTGTAATAAAAGGTATTATTATATGACTAAATATTTCAGTCATTCTCATTGGCCGAAACACGGCCAAGTGATTATCTACAAATTTAATGTAGACCTCTGAACGCTTTGTTTACACGAATAAGCACTCTCGTTCCGCGAGGCCGGTCTGAGATATGTTTATTCAAGTACACAAACATATTGTTCACCTCCTTAGAGCGCATGCGTAAATCTGACACATGTAATTGATATTGTGTTTACACGCTTAGTGACTTTTCCTGATGTTATGAATATTCGTGGTATGGGTCATATAATACAACACTAATAGCATGTTGCGTCGGTGTACATGAGATATACGGACCTTCGAAAAGTGATATTCACCTCCGCCTTCGGCGTGGGTGAACATCACTTTTCTCATAATCGTGCAAGAATAGCGTTACATTAAGAAGCATGCCTACATGTGTAATTAATCAGTCATGTGAAATATATAACGCCATATGATATAATGCTTGGTCAATATGGCTGACCGTTGAATGTACTCATTATTGGACTTATTATCCACGATTATCCAGTTGAACTGTATATGCGATACTGTATTCTGTGGAAGATTTAAAGAGAACTGTGTTACATAGTGTACGAACTGTAGTTATTTAGTCTACACATATATTTGTTCTCGAAGACACGACCATAATAGAATAGTAAGCAATACAACTGCAAACTATATTTGAAGTTATGTGTCTCATACTGATACATTTTGAATCATCCAAATTACGGTTATATTATACATGTATTTAAATATGAGAGCTATGAAATGAAACCACAGGAAACATGTATGCAATGTTGAAGCTTGTTGATGCTATGTTTCGATGAGTGAGTAATTCTTTTTATCTCTGCTTTAGTTATAGTCTATATGCTATTTTTTAATATAACAGAAATTAATTTTTAAATGCAGCATTGAAACATTATCAATTGTATGTCTAACAACAAAAGTGCATGCCAATAACGTCGAGGCACGTGCATACAGGTCGGACAGCATACATTGGATGAATCTTCTTACATATGACGGTGACACACCGCAACAGTTCCGTAGGAACTGAATATACATCCAAAAACGTTAAAATGTATTTGCACAATATCAGTTTCTATACATGTTTTATTGGTGATAAATAATAAAATGTACATGTGTGACATCTATGGTGGTCATTTTAAAATGTCCAAGCAGCAGTACTCATAATATACCTATTAAATTATTTCTTTAAGGAATAGAAGAGTGTCCATGAGAGATATAACCAAGTGACTATCAATACATTTGTTGAGCATGCTTCTTTGCACTACGGCAAACCGTAGGCATCCATTGAATTATGTCGGTCATCGTAGAAACTATTATTTCACCACAGCACACATACATATATAATCAAACATCTCCAATAGGTATGTAAATACGTACTAGGGACTATTTGTAGACGATGTACATATAATATATTTAATATTAGCGATACTAGGAAATTATAATGTCAAGTTGGCCATTTTGAGCGGTCATTTTGATTTTGTTTCGCATATAAATATTGATTTATTTACGCATCCAACATGATGCATCGACTTTCAGCAGGTCCACTATGAGGTGGTAACATTACTATTGTGTGTGATTTTGCCATATAATACGGCGAACATTTCTATAATATGAGGAAAATGTCCAATGTTATTTTTGAAATAATATTTCCCCTGACCTATGTAAATATAAATTATCAACCCCTCTAGATTTATTTTGTGTGACATAAAGAGCACGTGTGTAACATAATTTTGCCAGTCACAGCCACATATCAAATCGAGAGAACATTGTAAGAGTCAGTGGATGAAGAGGGAGCGAGTGTGTGTGAAGCCCACTTATGGACTTAGACCCCTTTGTGTACTTACCCTTCCAAATGTTTCTTATTTTTCATTTGATTTATGTATGTATGCACAGTACTATCTTTGAAGTCGGTAGCTAATTGAACAAGATTTATAAATTGGTCGAATTTATAAAATACATCCACGCCAGTAGCCATCATAGACAGACAGTGACAACTATGTGACAACAACACGTACTACTGAAACTTCCAGAAGCCCTCCGATTCAAAGTACATATTTTTTTATTTTGTCCTTGGTATGTAACGGATTTTGATGATGAAATATGGCGCATCAAACGCATCTTGTTAAGCTGCATTTTGGTGGTCTCTGTACTTTGGCCCAAACTTCTGTAATTTTTGCGAAGAATCGATTCCCGTGTATATCGACGGAAAGTCTGCGCTAAACTCCCGGGACCACCAAATGCAGTTCATGAAGACGCGTTTGATGCGCCATATTTGATCAAAATCCGTCGCATATTAAGGAAAATATCAAATAATACTTACTTTGGAGTGGGCGAGCTTACAACACTTTCAGCCATTGTTGTTGTTGTTGTAACAACGTGATCATGCACCTTGACAATGTATTACCGGTAATAATAGTTAGGCATGTCATTAGGTCCCCTTCTTCATACATCGACCATTATTACTGTATCGTCAGATGCCATTATGTCAGCGTCCGATGTGTGTTACTACTTTTAGGTATCGCCATTTTATTTGTCTATTTTTAGTATCAGTATATATGGCTGAACAGTTGCCATTTTCGCGGACTGGTTTATTCGCCGGAACCCGTATACTTATTATGTGGTAAAAAACGGAACTTTTATGAACGGTTATAATTCATATTTCATAATAACTATTTTGATGGTGAATGTGCCTTTTTGCTCCAATTTTGTATACAATATGTATGTCTACGACGGGTGTAATTAATGCACCCCACAGAAGAACAAGATTGCTATAAAGGCTGCAATTGGGGGCATCACCAGTATAAGGCTGGCACACGTTCCTACTTTTTGTTTCTGGTGATACAGTTTCAGTTATTTCATTACTTTGATTCTTATCTCGGTCATTGTGTAACATGCAGATATTTGATCTCCAAGAACAATATAATGTGTTACCATGACAAAATGTGGTTTAGATTATTGCAGAAAATGTGATTTTGAAAATTTACATATACAAACAACGAGAAAAAGAATGCTAGCGTACAAACTCTGTACCGTGTATATAGAACTGTATAGAAAAATGTAGAAAAAATGGCTAAGTTAAAAAGGTGATATATTTGTTAAAAGATATTTTATTTTTTCGGCATATATACACCAAGGTGCACATCTTCAATATGTGTAGAAGACGTGTGTATAGTTTCAGATCGTTCAACTTAACGTTTTCGGTTGTAGAAGACGTGTGCATAGTTTCAGATCGATCGACTGAACGGTTTCGGAGGAGTTGTGTACACAAGCTCTGTACCGTATATATATGTAGAACTGTATAGAAAAATGTAGAAAAAATGGCTAAGTTAAAGAGGTGATATTTTTGTCAAAAAATGTTTTTTCGGCATAAAAACACCAAGGTGCACATCTTCAATATGTGTAGAAGACGTGTGTATAGTTTCAGATCGATCGACTTAACGGTTTCGGAGGAGTTGTGTACACAAACTATGCACTTTTTCTTCAGCTGCCCGCCCGCCCCGCGGTAAAACATAATATGTACCGTTTTTTTTAAAAACGGTCGTATATAAACAACAACAACTACATGTTAAGTCACCATACACCACCGCCTGTGCTAATCTTCTCAATATATGTAAATGTGCTTATTTCAAAATACTTGAATCTTGTGTTTGAAATCTAGTTGCTTGATTGACTGCGACTGAGCACAGCTCAGGCCCAGCCAATCAAGCTGCTCGATTGCGAATTGAGATTACCAATAGATATTCAGAAACTTTGACATATGGGCAAGATTAACGCAGGCGGATGTGTACAGTCGTTAAAACATAGAGATTACTCGGCTCGTGTTTCAAGATCATTCGACACGTCTTGGAAATGCGTAGGAATGTTGAGGCTTCCTACCGTTTCAGATACGAGTCTGAAGAACCTAAAGGCACATGCCCACTCAGGAGGCACAAACTGTTTTCAAAGGAATTAAATAAGTGTATAATTGTGGCACTATTTCACCAGTTCTAAAAATTACGAGTGCCCGCTACAGAAATATAATCATTTAGTAATTTTAGTATTTTACTTATAGACTAATTGACTGGCGGTGGTATCAAGCTATTTTCATATGCAAATGAGGCATGATCTTTTTTATTTATTTATACTAATTAAATGCTTAAGAAAACACGGTTATCGCCCCTAATATCCGTGTGGAAATTTACGTCTGATGTATAATAATGACAATCAATAAGTAGGGTAATGGTGAATGAATGTTTATTTTGCCAGAAAATGTCTCAGATGATCATGAGATGATGTCTCTCATATCACAAACATTGCGTGCCTACTGAGTGGACATGTACCTTTAATATCACCAGACACTTTCAAGCATGTACTCTGAAAATGTTATCAACTTTTGACGCCATTTACGGAAAATGTTGTAAATTTTTTAAACGTATTTAATTAAATTACGCATATGTCCGAATCCCGTGGCGTCTCTCAAACAAGGAAATGTATACAACTGTCTATACTAACGGTCTGAAATTGTTTCAAATGTCGTACTTTGTTGTCTGATTGCAGTCTTGTAAAACCTGCATGTTGTTGCCCGTTGTCAAAATCTATATACCATTATGGTGCATTTTCATCGCAAAATAGATAGTACTGTTTAAAGGGCCTCTGGGTTGTTTCCATTTCACCAATATAGGTGCATACATATCGGATTTCCTATCTTGTAGCGTTCAACAATACGTATGTACCGATATTGGTGAAAATTGAAACAACCCAGCAGTCATAGTATCGTCATATATCTTCAATTAAATCACTTTACACAGTGTCATGATGAAAACACATTTTTATTTTTATATTATTTCTTTCAAAAAATCCTGATACATTATCTCCCTTTAAACATGTGTTCGTGCAATGTATTTATCATATTGATGTGACACATGCCGATGATAGAACTAATATACAATGTACCAGGCCTCAATACAGTAATCCTAAACACATACATACATCATATAAAAGGGAAAACTAAATAATATTATTTAAGTGCCTGGGACTGGAGAAATGGGGCTTATGGGTTTTACGACCAGTGGATATCCAAATCAGCCTGTGCATCCGCACAGTCTGATCAGGATCTTCACTGTTCGCCATTCCACCAATGAAACACCCGTCATTCTAAGAAGCAAAATAGATCGTTATCAGACTACAGGAGTTCGCTATTAGGTCAGCTACATACAATTTCTCCAAAGTCACATATGCGCCGTAACTGGGGAAATGGGGCTTATGGCATTTCTGCCTACTGTTTGTTTCACGAAACCTGCCCAAATGTTACGGTCATATAAACAATGGAAACACAATATTCTTTTCGATAACATTACATTAAAGAGTGAGACTTCTTTTTATTTCGTGAAAATCTGGTCCAATATTGATTTTATTTCGAAAAAAAAACAAACATTTGCACCATGTTAAAATCCCCATGTCAATTAATTTGTCTAATTACAGAAATAGTGGACGGATTTTCAAAAATTTAACTGATTTTCTTAGTTATATCATTTCCATGCTACATGCATATAGCCACCGGCTTTACATGACCTTATATATTGATAGGCCGTTAAACACCAATAAATCAATCATCAATCAACACGTATCTAGCCAGGTTTCAGAGTCATTTTCCTTTTTTCTTTTTTTCTCCTCTACTTCCTTTTCCCCGATGTTAAATTCCCATAAACAAAGCCCCATTTCACGACACACAACGTAACTATAAAACACGTCATGTGATTTGTAATTGTATTACACTCTTGTCAGTTATTTGCAGGGTTTTTTTTTATTCCCACGAAATAACAATTCGTTCCCTAAATTTAACAATTTTTTCCCTAGATATAACAATTCGTTCCCACGAATTAAGAATTCGTTCCCTCGAATTAACAATTATTTCCAACGAAATGACAATTCGTTCCCTCAATTTAACAATTCGTTCCCTCGAATTAACAATTAGTTCCCACGATATAACAATTTGTTCCCACGAATTAACAATTCGTTTCCGTGGGAACGAATTGTTAAATTGAGGGAACGAATTATGAATTCGTGGGAACGAATTGTTAAATTGAGGGAACACATTTTTTTCAACCAATCCAATCATCACAAATGATCTTCAGACTAGTCCATATATGAAAATACGGTGCAAAAAGCCTTGCAAAAAGTGCAGATCCTGATGAGATGGCTCTTCACGAGTCGGCTCATCTGGATCTACACTGTTTACCAATACCACTATACAGGTATGTTGTGTTGAAATGGTTTGAGTATTGTTTCTCATGGAAGTTCTTTCTAAAATTCCACGGTATGTACATTTCATAGCAAAATAATAAGACTTCTTTATTGGCACCCGTGTAGCGAAAATGTGCGAAGAGAGTCATCCCAGATCTGCATGCGCATCGCGCTGTCAGATAAGTGCATACACAATTTACCATTCAGTCACTGACGTTTTCACGACCGGTGGCCATATAGGAAATGGTAAATAGCATGACAGCGGTCAATTATGTTTTATTATTTACAGAATAGAGAAATATGTGTATGACATATGAAGCAGATCCGTGCAAGGAAACAGAAAGTACAATGCATAATATTTACCCGAGCGTTTTATATTTACCCGAAAGTTTTGTGACGGACGGACGGGACGGACGGACAAGGCTAGATCTACATGTACTATTTATAGTTTTGCAATATTGAAAGCATATTTATAAGCTGCCCAAAATTGCACAGTAGATAACAATATCTGCAACAAACAGTCTCCGATTGAATGTATGTTTGTTTTTGCTATAACTGAAAATATAGTTCTCTTTTCACACTCACAAAGTATGATTTTATTCTAATCGTTTTATTGGCGTTATAAATGTTACTTCAGTCACAGAAATTATAGCGAACAGTGTAGGTCCCATCGTTGAGTCATAATTATGTATGTGTAGGGTATGAATATATAACATATATATCAGAATAAAAATTAATTTCATGTATGTATTCATTCTGTACAGAAATATATCAAACAACGCTCCAGATAAGGTGCGTATTTGCGTAAATACCCAATAAAATTGCCAAATGAAATTGAAATCAGAAGTAGTGAGTATAAAAAAGCAATGCAAAAAGTGTGGTATCTTTATCATGCTACAGAAAAAAATTAACAGACCACAACTATAGCATATTATCTTATTTTTCTTATGTTTTCATTAGAATTGTCTCCTTGGAATGAATGGAATACCAAGATGTGTTTTCATTTAGAAGCAAACTATTCAATACGTGCGGTCTGCTGATGTGTAAACAGTAGTGTGATTCCATTTTACACAATTAACATTTTGAAATACCCAATTGCTTCAGAAATGATGGAGTGACAATACTCTATTACATGTACTAATTCCTTATCTGGAGCCCTGTCAAATATGTTTTTGTTTACCATAGTTTCTTGACCAATGAAAGAACAGAATATCGTCTCAATTGCATATTGCGACACTTTCCCAATATCTATTAAAGTAATCAATAATTGTTCAGCCGTTATATTTAGAACTGATGTTACGCTTTGTTGTCAGCAGTTCACCTGTTCACGAGACGCAAAGCATATTACCGCCCACACACGCTCACTAGCTACGAAATGAATTGAATATATGAACTATAACTATTACCTATGTTTCTGTTTTGTCCACGGAGATTATTGAAAAAAGTCGGCGCCTGGAAACTTCTGGTGACGCATTTAATTAGTATAAATAATTAAAAAATGTCATGCCTCATTTGCATATGAAAATATGCTGATAACACCGCGAGTCACTATCAGTAAAATAAATATTACTCAATGATTATATTTATATAGCGTGCACTCGTAATGTTTATACTGGTGTTTTCAACACAATTATACACTTATTTATTTCCTATAAAAGAACATGTTGTGCATGTGTGGGCATGTGCCTTTAATGTCAAGACAGACACTGGGACAATGGTGGATCGCAACTAGTTATGTAAATTTAAATGCTCTGATTTAACGACGGCACTGGCCTTGCATATCGGGACGTAACAACCTAATGTCAAGAAGACAGACACTGGGACAATGGTGGATCGCAACTAGTTATGTAAATTTAAATGCTCTGATTTAACGACGGCACTGGCCTTGCATGTCGGGACGTAACAACCTAATGTCAAGAAGACAGACACTGGGACAATGGTGGATCGCAACTAGTTATGTAAATGTAACTGCTCTGATTTAACGACGGCACTGGCCTTGCATGTCGGGACGTAACAACCCCTAGTGTTCACGGACGGTTTTAAGCCGAACAAATAACTTAGGCATTTTAGGTAGTTTCCCGTAAATGACATGGAATAGTGACCCAACTTTCAGAGCTGATGCGGAATTAAATTAAATTTACGAAAACTACCTAAAATTGACTAAGTTATTTGTTCGGCTTAAAACCGTCCGTGAACAATAGGGGTTGATACGTCAACCCCTAGTGTTCACCTCCGTAAAATGGCTGAGTTATTTGGACCAGATTCTGAGAAAACCACCCGTATCACATTGCCGTATTTTGGCGATATTGATTTCGAAAGAAATGCGAAATTTTCCGTAAATTGAATTTAATTCCGCATCAGCTCTAAAAGTTGGGTCACTATTCCATGTCATTTACGGGAAACTACCTAACATTGACTAAGTTATTTGTTCGGCTTAAAGACGTCCGTGAACAATAGGGATTGATACGTTAACCCCTAGTGTTCACCTCCGTAAAATGGCTAAGTTATTTGCTCGGCTTAAAAGCGTCCGTGAACAATAGGGGTTGATGAACACTAAGCGGTGCTACAGTGCTAACAAATAAAAATAAAATGTAAAAAAAAAATATTTTTTATTTTCATTCATTTGTTTTTTAATGTATTGTTTAGCCTATAAACATATGTGATCTTATGTTTCTTGGTTATTTATCTCAGGTGCTTGCATAGCACACAACCATGGCTCAGCATTATCAAACGCCTGATTTATAGAGAAACCTCTCTAAACCTTATCAATGATCCGCGACCATTTACGCGATCGTTACATGATTATGATTATGCAATTTTGTTTTATCATCTGGTTAAAACTAAAGGTATTTGAAAATCAATGACATGCGTTACAACTTAATTGCACAGATGAATAACTCATAGTGATAGTAATCTGGATACACTTCCCTATTGATGTTTAGGAATGCAAGATGTCAGGAAAATAAATAATGCAATGTAAACAAACAAAAACGGTATAAATGCTTAATATTTGAGGAGTGTGAGAGTGGTGTTTTTTTTACTATGCATTATATCGTTGAAACCCTATACCATGTATACTCTTAAACCAACCTAGCTGTATAATGTCCACCTGCCTAGCTGTATACTGTCCACAAATAGTCATGCTCTCAGAAACAAACACATATTCATTCAAAGTTCAAAACCAAGTGATTCGGAAGTTTTCACGGAGGTAACACTCTCAAATATAGGTCAATTTCGCAGGTAGGAAACTTGTATCATCCGAGTTTTAAACGCGAATACACATGCAAACGTACATATACGTAACGGACAAATTTTGATAGTCCTCTAATGCTTCAATGTGGATATACAATTCATTTGTGGCTGTGACTGGAAAAAAATGGGGTTTATGGGATTTGTGACCAGTGTTGCTCCTGACCAGATATCAGACTCCTATAGCCTGATAATGATCTGCACTGCTTGTTAGAAGCATGACGGGTGTTTAATTGATGGCATACAAACAGTGCAGATCCCGATCAGACTGTGTGGATGCACAGACTGATCTGGATCTACACTGGTCGTAATGCCCATAAGACCAATTTCTCGAGTAACAGCCACATATCATGGTATTCTGCAACTTGAATCTGTGGAATGTCACTATTGTGGAGCAAAGAAATTTGTTGTACTCCATCGTCTGCGCTAATCTTTCCAATATTTGAATTTATTGTCCATACTTGAATATTGTGCTTGAAAATCAAGCAGCTTGACTGACTGAGCCTGAGATGTAGCACAGCAAATCAATCTGCTTGATTGCAAGTAGATATGGTCAATACATGTTTAGAAACATTGACTTGTCCGGATTAACGCAGGCGATAGTGTAGAGACACATCGCCTAATTTACCACATTAACAGCGGTTGTTTGAAACGGAGATTTATTTCTTAAATGCACTGTTAACTGTGGCTGTGACTGGAGAAATGGGGCTTATGGGTTTTGTGGCGACCAGTGTATATCCAGATCAGCCTGTGAATCCGCACAGTCTGATCAGGATCTTCACTGTTCGCTATTCCATCAAAGAAACACATGTCATGCTTGTAACAAGCAACACAGATCGTGATGATGCTACCGAAGTGTACTGTTTGATCAGGATCTACACTTGTCAAACATCCCATAAGCCCCATTTATCCAGTCCCAGCCACAAATGATGTATCAACTATTTAAAAAATGGCGTGTTTTTTCTCTTCAAACACTGCAAGTGACCTATATCAACCAATCGCATAATTTTATGATCGAATTACAAACGGTTAGGACAATATTCAAGGAAATACTATCAGAGACACGGCGATAAACATAGCAATTCACGAATGAGTAGTGAATGTTTTTGTGTTGTTTTGTTTGTTGCGCAATTATTTTGTGAAATAATCTTCAAATACCACAATTAGAAAAGGTTTCCATTAAATACAATAGTTTATGCAATATCAAAATAATATAAATTAAATTAGTAGCCATAGATTTCAGAAAAAAGAATTGTATTGTATTTTAGCTTGTGTCGCTAAATATACAATACATTTTGTTCACTCTAAGCCACATACGTGACACACGAGGTATGCAATAGATTACATAATACAACGATGGGTACAAATACAAAATGCATATGTATAAGCTCACTAGTCATTATAACCATAAAGCATTTCTTATAAAAATAGCTAAATTTCTTAATTGCTTTCCAGATCTTTTCTCAAATAGCTGTGCGAATTTTAAAACAAATAGCCAGTCGCTATTAATGTTCACCAAGGTACTCACGCTACTAGTTTTGTTTATTTCTTGCTATATTTAGGTTATCACTTTTGTAATAACAAATGTAACCATTTCCTGATAGTATAGACCACTTTAAACAAGAAATATGTCACATTTTATGTTTCATATTTTTAATAATAATATTACACATATACATCATTAATATTGCATTTTAGCCATTTCCGAAAAGGCGCGAATTCGCTTGCTGGTATTACAATGCTTAATTGTGCAATATAAGTGACACGCGGATGAGTCAACTGGTATAAAATGTGGCACACCAGGTGTTCCGATATAACGCTAGGTTTCATACGCCGCATACCATCAATTCTTGGCTGTACTCAGTAAACAACGATTTAAATTAGATTACATAACAGGTAACTGAATGTAGCAATTAGCACTGAATGTAGCAATTAGCTTACCTGCGCCATTGGACGTCAGAACAGCCACCAAGCAAAACATTGCTGAAAATCTTTTAATATAATACTCCATCGCCAACATATTCCTTGTTCCAACACGGATTGCTTGTCAATGAATATTCTGAAGTCGACCGGCGGAATGAGCTGATGGGCGCAACCCGATACATTTATAGATTGCAGGATAATTGTTTCTACGGCGAATCAAAACAAACATCGACACGTATGCAGTTTCAGCTGAATTTAGCACCCGGCATATTGTTCTCTTCAAGACCAAAGTCCCTCTTAAAATTAATCCGCGAAAGAAAATAGTCCCTCGCGCTCGAATGATTTAGAGTTCGTTTCATGATCATTGTAACACCTACATGTATGCGCATGTTCTCTTTAGTAGTTTTCCGGATCAAATTACAAAATATCGTGTTTATTTCACTTATTGTAACGTTTAACACCAATAAGTTATATATTACTCGATTTAATGATTAACTTTTCGACAGGAAATGGAAAATAAATACGCGGATGGGACATTGCATTGTACGCTTGGCTGAACTATAAGTATTTTATTCTTGAAATTAGACAATGGGTTTACTAGATATGATAATGTTATTGTAATCACCACATAAATCCCACCTGGCCTGCCATAATTATGTTATCAGTCAGTACGTATTCTGCTAATACAAAGCCTGTTACTATCGGTATGCACAACTGTGAAATATGATAGGGCATTGTTCGCCATTCAGTAAATGTAATACCTGCCATGATTGCACAATAATTTAGTGCAGCAAAATAACAATTTGAAAGTATATGTACATTAAATTATACCTTCATATTTGCCCCATTAACTTTGGATTGTTTCTACCCACCTATAAATACAGCATATTAAACTGATAATACACGTATACTGTAATGAATTTGAAAATAAGACCGCTGCAGAAAACGCATTACTGTCTGTTTCACACAAGCTGCCCAAATGGTATGGCTATATATATACAATGCAAAAAGCATTTTTTTTTTCTATAATATTAAATTTTATCATAAAGATTGATTATATTATTACGAAAAATGTATTTTTCTATGGGAATTTAACAAGGGAAAAAAATGCAGAGGAGCTGGGGACGGAGTCAAACAACGAAACAGTTTGGAATTGACTCCGAAACCTGGCTAGATAGCTGGGAAAATATCTAAGAAAACAAAACTTAAATTTTGATAATTAGTCTACTAGGCTCATTCTTTAATTTCACCAGAATTCAATATTATCGAAATAATTATCGTTGTTGCCTTGTTTATACAGCTGTACAATTTGGGTAGGTTTCGTGAAAAGGACAGTACAATGTAGGTGATCATCACAGCTACGATGCAGAATGCGACATGAATACTTATACAACACAAATATTCTAATGGTTTGAGTTGAATTCGAAAATTAAAAAGCCGCCAAGAGGATATCAGGAACACTTTGACAATCAATAAACTTCTTCCTATTGCCGCGATAAATATGCAGAACAAATTTGGTTACGATCCGCCAAACATACCTCTAGTCATTTAGCAGACAAGGATAACGAATGCGAAAATTAAGGTTATATAAGTCTCTTGAAAGCCAATACCGTAACGGTATTTTCCTCGTGCCCTGATCATGCTGATAACATGCATGACAACTTTGGTTACGATCCGTCAAGTACAACCCTAGCTAGTTACAGTAGTGCATGTGCAGGCCGTGCCGCTAATCCGTACAAGACCAATACATGTACATAATATATGTACGTCCCGTTTCTTTAAAAACGGGCGCATGCAATAAGGGCATAGCTAGTTATCTCCCGTTGAATATATTTATAGAAATCCGGTCCAATTTGTGTAGTTTATGGCTCTATTGCTTGTAAAAAGGGCGAGTGTAGCATGATATGTTGTGAAAAGGAGTCAATATAGTGATTTCTACTAGTGTTGATCCAGATCACCATACATATCTAAGCAATCTGATCTGGGACTACATTATTTGCCATATTCATATTTGTGCAGTCTGATCTGGGTCTACGCTGTTCGCAAAACTCATTGTTTGTGCTATTCAGTAATAAATAAATGCTGAAATACAGTAGAGGACCGGATCTCTATAAATAGATTTGCAAAGGGAAATAACTACGATCCCTCCTTCACAACTGATATTTCTATGCCATGGTCCAAGGTTAGAAGATTTGTTCATGTGTTCATTAAAATTATGTTAACAGTTTGCCATTACATTGTAATCTATGTATCAGCAGTGATTGTACAACACAATACTTTGTCGTGCGTTCAGAATGTCATAAAAACGCATTGATAATTATAATACGTAAGGTTGTAATTAGAAACCTTAAGTACAGATACGTTTTTTTGAAAATCGGTGTTGGTCTCGAAGGTGATTGCGTAACATTAAACAGTAGAAATGAAAGATATGTTTTCTTTACTTCTCTTTATTGCATAACATATGAGCTCGCAATGTAATAACACAATGAAATAAAACTCATAATACACTTAGTCTAGTGTAATACATGTGAAAATTAGCTAGTTACATAAAACAGGTTTGGTGACCAATACAGGTTCAATGTATGATAATGTACATATTTATACAATAAATGGAATCTCACAGATTGCAATAACATAAGTAAGTGAGAAAATATGAATCTGGTAAATAATGTAGTCCCAGATCAGATTGCTGTAGGATAATTTGGACCAATACTAGACATAATCACTATATTGACTGCCACAATTGCTACATTTGCTATTTTTACAAAAAGAAATATGGTCATAAATTACACAATTTGGACAAGATTTCTATAAATAAAAATCAACGGGAGATAACTAGCTACGATCCCTCATTAAAACCAAAAATCTTACACAACTCTTCCACCTGAGTGAAAAGCTATACAGCTTTAGATGCATGTACTTGTACAATTAGTGCAAATTTTGTTCTTAATTAAAACAGATATCTTCTGAACAAAATACATCGAACACAATGTGGGATCGTAGCTAGTTATTTCCCTTTGTAAATCTATTTATAGATATCTGGTCCTTCGGTTTATGTTAGCTTTTATTTCTTACTGAATAACTTGCAAACATAAAGATTGTAAACTGGGTAGACCCAGATCAGCTGATCTGTGTTTACACTGATTGCAATGTAATAAATAAGTGTGAACATATGAATCAGGGGGCCGTTTCACTAAACTTCGTACGACTAAAATGTTCGTAAGGGCAATATTATGATATTCTGTATATTTCACATTACCCACGTTTTCTTGTAAACCATTATTGGATTGATTATTCATCAATTAAAGTTTCCAGACGACCCTAATATTGCACTTACGGCCCCCTGGCAAATAATGCAATTCCGGATCAGTTTGCGCGGATATGTAGGATGATCTAGATCAACACTAGACGAAAACACTATAATGGTTTCTTTACACAACGAATCATGCGATATCTGTTTTATTACAAGCAATTAGGCCGTAAAATATACAAGTTGGACCGGTTTTCTATAAATAAATCCAAAGGGAAATAACTAGCTACGATCCCCCATTGGTCCTGTTATTAGGGAAATGTATACTATTAGAAAACAAGTATAAACAACTAACTTTAAATAAATACATTATAACCGTGACCATGATAAAATGCATGGGGTCATAGATGTATTTTACTTAATTAAATATATAACTATTCCTATAACCATGATAACGCGAATACAATACTGGATAGTTTTCATTTTAACACTGTATTTAAACTGTGCAAGAATTAATTTATAGGCCTATTATTACACCAACAATGATATTCCATTTTAAATAAATACATTTATCACATGAAATCCTTGTTATGCCCTGTTTTAACCCATTTCAAAAATGCGTTATGACACACGTGGGGCGCAATTAATTGGCCGGCCCCATCACCATAATTACGTATTCGTATTATGCGCCAACGTTGTGTCAAATGAATAAAATATAGACGTTCCAAATGACGTCCGTAATGGCGCTACAAACCAATAATTCCAGCACAAAAATATTTACACAATTCCCTAACATTTGATTGGCTCGTAGCAAGTCTCTGTCCAAAATGTATATCCCAGTAAACTCCCACGCCGAACTACTTTCCGTAACCGTGAGGCGCAGTTAAGAAAACGGAAAATAAACACATTTTCTTGATGACTTTATTTCAAATGCTGGAATTATAAGGAATGAATGGCCTTTTTGTTGAATTTATCGGGGATATAAACTTGTAAAAGTCGCGGGAATACTGGACGAGGCCTTCCGGCCTTCGTCCAATATTCCCGCGACTTTTCCAAGTTTATACCCCGATAATTTCCACAAAAAGGCCATTCATTCCTATAATGTTTTTTTTTACGTTGACGTCGTCACATTTTACACGTCATTAGACGTGTTCGTGACTCATTACAATTGCTGTAACTATCAGAGTGAGCTCCCGTTTGGTAGTATGAAGTCGTTACAAAGAACAGGAACCTGGGGGCTGTTTCACTAAACTTCGTTCGACTAAAATGTTCGTAAGTGCAAAATGATGATAGTCTGTAAATTTCACATTAACAATGTTTTCTTATAAACAATTACATGTATTGGATTTACATTTATTGAGCATAGGCTGCATATGCAGCCTGTCCTCAATAAATGTAAATCCATCAATTGAAATTCCCAGACTATCCTAAATTTGCACTTACGAACATTTTAGTCGTACGAAGTTTAGTGAAACGGGCCCCTGTTGCATGACATATTTCTAATATTTGTATTGCTAGGATTAAAACTATTCTTCTCTGTGGAGATTTTCAACTATCAAAATTGGCCCACGGTATCAAATGGAAACTCGATTGAGATCCTCAATATATCGAGAAAATATTGTTTTTGCATTGTCCAAGGTGCATGATTATGTGGTTACAACAACTACAACAACAGTGGCTGAAAGTGTTGAAAGCGCGCCCACTCCAAAGTAAGTATTATTTGATATTTTCCTTAATATGCAACGGATTTTGATGAAATATGGAGCATCAACGCGTCTTCATGGTGGTCCCGTTAGTTAGGGAGTTCGGCACATACTTATGTCGTTTTTGCGAAGAATCGATTTCCGTGTCAGTAGACGGAAATCGATTCTTCGCAAAAATTTACAGAAGTTTGGGAGAAAGTACCGAGACCACCAAATGAAACTTAATAAGAGGCGTTTGATGGGCCATATTTCACCAAAATCCGTTGCATAATAAGGACAAAATAAAATAATACGTACTTTGAATCGGAGGGCTTCTGGAAAGTTCAGTCCTTGTTGTTGTTGTTGTAACCACGTGATCATACACCTTGTTGTTTATATAGCCGAGTTAATGTAGAATACCGAATACAGTAGATCTGTATAGACAAAGGCGCAGTCAGTTTATGGATTACAACGAGGGATCGTATATATTTCCCGTTGCAAATCTATTCATAGAAACCCGGTCCTATGATTTATTTTAGCGTTTATTTCTTACTGTTTCGTGCAGACAAGACGGCGAACAAGGTATACCCTACGATCCCTCATATATGTGCAGTCTCATCTGAGTCTCAACTGTTTGCAATAAAATTAATAAGTGTGAAAATATGGACTTAAGAAATAGCGGACATTTGCCAAACTGGCTGTCAAATATATAGAGAATAGCAGACTACTGTCTGTTTCACGAAAGTAGCCCACATTTTATGGCTATATAAACAGTGCAAAAACAATATTCTTTTTGATATAAATGCTAAATCTTATCACAATTTAAGAATGAGGTTTCTTTTTATTTTGTGGAATTTGGTCCTATATTGATTTTATTACGAAAAAACAATTTTCCCATGTTAAATCCAGACAGTGAAGATGTCTATGGGGATTTAACATGGGGACATTTTTCTAATTTCAGAATTAGTGGACCGATTTTCAAAATTTAACTTTTGTTTATTTAATTAGATCGTTTCCAAGCTATCTAGCCAGGTTTCTGAGTCATTTCCAATTTATTTATTTATTTACCTCCTACCACAGCTCCTCTACCTCCTCCCCCCCTCCCCCAAGTTAAATTCCGATAGACAAATCAATTTTTCGTAGTAAAATCAATATTTGATCGAAACTCTTCGGATGGCGGAGATGGCAGCTCAATGTACCATATAGTATACAGTAACAAGACTATTTACATATGTTATATTCATATATCGCATCACTCTTATGACTCAATTATCATTGAAGCTGAGTGTATCTATGTATGACCTATTACCTAAAGTTTGTTTTGTGAAACCAAATAAGCAATGACTTAAGTCGGTCGTAACTTTTGTCATAAGTTATAACCCAAGTTCGAACTTATGAACAAACTAAGATTTGTTAGTGAAACGGTCAGCGGTCCGTTTCACTAGCTAAACATCGTACGACTAAGAAGTTAGTAAGTGCACACTTGAACTTTTAATAGCATTTGCTCTGCCAGCCGATGTTTGCACATCGTTCGTTGATGTGTTAACCTTCACTATGTTCAGCTTAAACGACCGCTATAGCTGTTTATGCAAACAGTGCAGATCCATATGAGCCGGCTCGTAGCGAGCCGTCTCATCAGGATCTGCGTTTTGAAAGTTTATTTGGCCAGAAAATGTCTCAGATGATGTCTCTGATATAAAAAACATTTTGTGACTACTGAGTGGGCATGCACAATTATTTAATTGTTTGAACTGCAGTAATTATTTACTGGTTATCATCTTTCATCGGATTTTGTTAAGTAATAATAGCTAGCGATCTGCCTGTGGGTTATTATTTATGTCACCGACTACAAGCAGAACTATTACGAAATTGTATAAACCCAGTATACTTATGTGTCAATAGTGTTCCATATGTACACGGGCCCGGCTAATACACTGATTCAGTATAGCCCCAGATCAGCCTGTACATCCACTGATCAGGGTCTACGCTTTAGTCACTGAACCATATGTAGGATGAGATTGCTCTTGACAGACGTAAACCCCCATTGTTTAAGCACATGAATACCTCAATTAGGGCAGTAACTGACGTCACATCGACTTACCGACTACCGTTGCTAGTATTCAGTGGGAATATTGAATTTCCATTTGACATTTAAGGAACTGTCTTTACAGTTAATATGACGAATAATAACATCCGTGTACGCATGATGCAAGTAGGAGTATACGTGTCCCATTGACACATATCTCATTAGTATTTGTGTTTGATGTCATACGTATACGTATACGAAGCACGCACTCAATATTCTGTATAATATGCATTGGAACATGCTTGCATAATTAATC
This sequence comes from Conchocele bisecta, assembly GCA_029237695.1. Taxonomy (NCBI): domain Eukaryota; kingdom Metazoa; phylum Mollusca; class Bivalvia; order Lucinida; family Thyasiridae; genus Conchocele; species Conchocele bisecta. Next base: position 31,343,612 of record CM055280.1, read on the forward strand.
CTAATAATTCGCAGAGAATACCAGGCTAGTGTAGTTTAAAATACCAGTTTATCAGGCAAGGCTAGACCGTTTCCAAGCCGAGCCTCATTATCTTGATATCGAAAGACACTAGACTAATATGTAACGTTTTATGTCAGTCAATGATCAAATTTAAAACAGTTTTCGTTGAAAATAACGCGGACTTGTTTATATATCTACGTGACGTGATTAGTCTGACGTCGTTCGATAACGTCATGTGACCTCGTTCGTCCAATAGAACGTCACCTTTCAGTTCGTTGTAACACGGATATTCGTATCAGGTCGATGCCTTATACGGTAGTATTTTAATGATAACAAATAAGTAAACAGTACAGTGAAACCTCTCTAAAACGGTCACCTGGGAGGTCCGCAGGGTGTCCTGTTTAGATAGATACCACTGTAACAAGAAATGGCAGAGTTAAACAAAGCTTGTGCCCTCTCTGTCAGCCTTGATAATAATAAAACAAAACCGTGGGCGGTCGTACTGGCAGCCTTGGTAATACAAAAGAAAGAAAGAAAAACGTTAACATGTTTGCCTTACAAACAAGGTGAACACAAGTTCTCAGTGACCTTGACCTTGGGCGGTCGGTTGTGGGTAGCATGCACAACAAAGCAGCATCCCTAGACTCACATTGTGGCCAAATATTATCAAAATCGGTGAAGCGGTTAATGAGTTTTGAAAATGAAAGGTGTTACTAACGTACGTACGCAATTACGTCCGTATGCATGTACGTACGTACGCACGTACGCACGTACGCACGTGCATGGACTAACGCTATATCTCCTCTTGCCTATCGGCAAATGGATAATTAAACAGTCCATGCAGATTTGTTCTCATTTTTAACCATGAACAAACACGACAATCAAATAAATTATAGTCAATGCAATATAAATGAAACATAATGGGGTCCCCAGCGGTCACTAATAAAAGTAATTTACTAGGGGTGTTCAATAATTCATTTCCCAACACATACATGATCCCAATAAAATGAAATTAAATTAATTTAAGGTATTCGGTCATAGATAGATAGATAGATACACTCGGCCTCAATGATAATTGCTTCAGAAGAGTGATGTGATATATGATTATAAGATATGTGAATAGTGTCTTCTTACTATATACTATATGGCACTTTCAGTTACCATATCCGCCATCTTTGTATGTACAAACCATCGTGCAGTTTCACCACGTCGTGCGTTTGAAACATACAGCAAATAATATGACAGTAAACAAAATAAAAGTTGGTGCAATACATCATAGACAGATATGACAACGGAGTGCTATAAATATTATGACAACAAAAATATACAAAATACAGGATATCTGAGCATTTCTCCCATCAATCTCAAAATAAATGTTGATGTGTAAAATTTTCAATCTGATGCGCAGATTATTGTTAGTGTACACGTTACCCATATGTAAAGCCATATCTACTCTCATAGTAGGCGAGTAGACACTAAGGACATTACATTCAGGTACTGCTTACATATCACTGGATTTGATAGCTAATAACAGAGTACAGTAGCGGGTATATATGGTATGTGTTGTGTGGTTTGCCAGGTAAAAGTGATACATTGTGCGATTTTCTGTTTATGAGGCTATTTATAATGGTGGTTCATGTTGTTAAAAACACAGGCACAAACTTGTCCAGAAAACTGACATATTTTACAGTTTGGTGTAATATAATTGATAGGAGTCCATTCTCCTGGCTTTTCTACACGGGATTAGCTACATTATATCTACTTTATGTTCTACTTCACATTTTGCGTTCTTTATCAAGCGGCAGAACAGGTGAAACTGGCTGATGGCTGGAATACACAAAGATGGCCGACTTGGCCATTCCATGTGCCATATAGGTTACAGTTATAGGTTACAGTAACGAGGCAGCGTTCACATATATAGTATGCATATATTCCATCACATTTACAAAGCACTGTATATATACATGTATATATATATATATCACTGTTTTTGAGATCTGATGAAATATGCCATTTCACGAGTGGGTGTAGGTTTATAACACTTTTCTGTTACTTACTGAACGCCCCTCATTTATGTCCCGTTTTTGTCGGTAACAATTGTCTGTCCACGTGCTAAGCCTTACGTATACAGAACTATACTGTAGACTTCGTGTCGGAGATTTAATTTTACCAGGTAAGATTGTATTTAAAGTATTTCAACAATGTTCTGCATTATAGTTTACACATTTCTGCCGTCGGTCTGTATATATATTTGTGTCTATACATCTGTCCACGGCATTGACACGAGTTGTGATTACACATGCGTCACTGGCACAGAGAAGGAATTTGCAGCATTTTTTAGTCGAATATATGTACCTTTATCATCATTCACCATCCACATTAGCGTGTTATGTTCTACATGTAATACTTCCGTAGATTGAAAAACTTCAACAACTGCTACATTGGTGACATATAGTAAATATATGAAATAATTTTGATCGAATGGCGACCAACAACTGCAATGATCAAACTGCGCGGTTGCGTAGACTGGTAAGATCGCTTTTCTTAGCCGGTGTTCCTTGTGTCAAGCTATCACTTCACATAATGACCACAGACACACAACGTGTGTGGTTTGCCGTGATGCACGACGTTTATATGTTGGTATAAGTAAAATAATCAATGACCTACATACGATTCGCTAGTTTCTCTAAATGAACACCGACAAGCATACGATAATATACGTTTTATCGTGTGTCATTGCCAGCTGTCAGTAACGACGTCAGCCATGTCAAAAGCGAAAATGGAAGCAACGTTTTATAGCACCTACACATATTTTACTAAGTCAGACGCTCTCGCCAATGACAATAAGCTCTCGAACTCTTATGATACGGCAGCTTCAAAGGGACATGCGCAATTTATGTTCTATCTCGTTCCCACGACATAGCATCTCGAGATAGCATCTCGTTCGCACGACATAGGTAGCCAATAAAATGCAGCATAATACCGCCATATTTAGTCTACTAGACAAAATTTCAGTGATGTAATCCCGAGATAAGATGCTATTGCAACAGAACGAGATGCTATGTCGTGGTAACGAGATGCTATTGCAAGAGAACGAGATGCTATCTCATGGGAGCGACAGAGCTAACTCGTGGTAGCTAGATCATATCGTGGGAACGAGATGCTATCTCGTGGGAACGAGATTATATCTCGTGGGAAGAAGAGCTATTTTCGAGGGAACGAGATATTTGTTTGTTTGTTTGTTTGTTTGTTGGGGTTTAACGGCCTATCAACAGCTAAGGTCATTTAAGGCCGGGTCAATAGGTTTAGTACTAAATCCAATATATTACCTGTACAAGTACATGTACATGTTCAAGTACATGTACACATGGGGAGAACATCCCAAAATCAGTACTGAATATTTACAATAACAAAACTATATATTCAGCCCTGAAATCAGAATAATCCTGATGTGATGCTAGTTCCTCGCCACACCAGAATCACTTGTGGGAACAAGATGCTATGTCATGGGAACGAGATGCTATGTCGTGGTCACGAGATGCTATGTCGTGGAAACGAAATTCGCATGTCCCTTTTAAGTTTCCGTAGTTAGGCTGCGAATCATGACATACTTCACGTTGAAGTAATTCAAACAGTCCATACATATGTAACATTACATTCTTACAGTTTTACAACAATGCTTATAACCATTCACTCTACATTTCTGAAATATAATAATGGCACGTTTTTGCTTACCATTCAACATAAATGATGAACAATTATAAACGTATCCCTTTAAGTTTTGGGTTCAATAACCCATGAAAACATGTTGTTTTGTTCGGTGCGGAGGGTAATACTCGTATTGTTCAGTTTGTAAACTGGAAATATTTGAGAAATAAAACTGGTTTAGATCCATGACACATATCACAGCATATGAGAAACGCCATGTGATTTTGTACCTTCGGATATCTGCGTAATTTCATGAAATACATGTACGTTTACAACATTTACAATATTTTTCATAAATAATGTCAAAAGTTAACAAAACTTTCAGAGCACATGCGGAATTCTGCATGTACTCAGAAAATTTTACGCCATTTACGGAAAATGTTGTAAATTTAGTAAACGTATATCATTTAATTACGCAGATGTCCAAAGGCACAAAATCACATAGCGATTCTCTCATTGTGAATAACCTTTGAAAATGCTGTCGTGTCTGAATAAATTGGAGTATTTAGTTTTGTGACCATTCTAGACCCAGATCAACCAGTACATCTGCACAGTTTGATCATGGTCTGCACCTATCGCCATTCCAGCCACGAATCACCATGCCAAGATAATTATATCGTTATCAAGCCACAGGATTGTGTTATTTGATCAGAAGCTACACTGGTCACACATCCTACAAACGTTACACAATAAGATTTCTAATGTTAACGTCGTATTTGGTTACTTACATTTTTAAAACTATCAGAACATGCAATGCAAATATAGTAATAATACCATGTGCTGTTGCGTTTACTGTAGTAAGAAACACATTTGGTCGGTTTAAAGTTTGCTAGAAGTCTTGCGGACTTGCGGTCTTGAATATGTTTAAACATAGTTATATACTTGCGAAAGTAGTCAATGGCGTCTACTCATTGAAACGTATTGGATGTATCTGCTCTTTGGATTGCGACGTCACGTGATAAACAGAATCTCAAACTCGTGTCTATATGATGGGAGATTTATGAAACTCGTTCGCAATTTTATGCACCTGGGGCCCGTTTCATTAAACTTCGTACGACTAAAATGTTCGTAAGTACAAAATCATGATAGTCTGTAAATTTCACTTTAACAATATTTTTCTTGTAAACAATTATTGGATTTAAATTTAATGAGCATAGGCTGCATATGCAGCCTATGCTCAATAAATGTAAATCCATCAACTTAAATTTACAGACGATCCTAAATTTGCACTTACGAACATTTTAGTCGTACGAAGTTTAGTAAACCGGTCTCCTGGCCTCTAATTGTGTATCACTCGTTTCATTATAAATCTGAAATCAAGTTCAAACTCGTTCGAGATCCTCTATAATCTCACCAGCGGTCTATTGTGGTTTCGTTCTTGATCGTGTGTGTTGATTTCGTAATTTAAATATAAAAACTGAAATATGATAAAGGTGCTGTGTATAGCATGCATAGCATTATAATAATGATTGTTTGGGGCCAATTCATGTAAATACCTCGTTTATAGTATCACCGTTTTTCGCCGATTTTAATTTAGAAAACAAATAATATTTTACGTAATTGACGTCTGAAGTTGACACAAAATTCAGAGCTCATGCGGAATTGATTTTTTTGTCGATTTCCGATGATGTTTATGTAAAATATGACGTTTTTTCGAAATTTAAGCAGGCGGAATACGCAGTTAGGACAAGCGGGTACATGTACTTCCAGGAATGGGATTATTGACATTACCTTATATGGCTAGCCCAGTTGCATAGTGTCGTGTCACGTAGCACTTCCTCAGGAATTGGCCGCAGTGTTGTTAAACAGGGTATGGGATCACGTGGTCTACATGGGCGGATTCAAAGGGGGGGGGGCGGACCAGGCGCGCCCCCCCCCCCCACCCCCTAAAATTCGCCGAGTAAAGATTTTTTGCAAGTTACAAGGCACGTTTCATGCCAAGTGCCATGTATTCCATGCATTTTTCGGTCGTTGTCTTATTGTTTCAAAACTTAAACGTTTTCAATCAAAAATCATGTCTAAACATACTGTGACAGTGTCAATATTTGTGCTCCAAAATGCGCCAGAACGCAGGAAATGCGATGTAGATTTGCAAAATTTTCCCGGTGGGAATGCCCCCGGACCCCCCTAGCGCTATCTCGACTATTTTGCAATACTTGACTATATTATCGAACGAGCATAGCTCGTTCGATAATATAGTCAAGCATTGCAAAATAGTTACGCCCCCCTAGCCCGAAAACCTGGATCCGCGCCTCGTCTATTGTTTACACCTGATCTATTGTTGACACTGCAGGTTTCAGGTAACTATATTCATCAATACTACTGCGGTTTCTTCCTTTTAATGATGCAACATAACTTGTGTAGTTAGTCCGAACATTATGCAGAGAAATTTGGATCGGACCAATTTTGAACATAAGATTTATCCGAGACCTCTTGGGCGCATCCATTACTGCAGCTTTACCAGCAAGGTAAATCACACCACTGATGATATGCTGTCGCTAGAAATATAATAATCACATTTGGTGTTGTACCTGTATACTTTGGCTTCTACACACCTGTGTATAGACATAAATATGCATGTGCTACATCAAAACTGATCTATTATTTGCATATCACAGATGTGTGTGCATTTGTATTGATAGGAGTATATGTAAGACTTACAATGTACATATCGTATGCATGTGGTTTATTTATGTAAGTTGCTATTGTTTTATTAGTAGGTTTTGTATTAGATTTCCATAGACTTTACATGGGGCCACAAGAAGGGTACAACCACCCTACCGCCATATTTGGCTATTCACATTTTTGAAACTGTCGGAACATGCAATGTAAATATAAATAATAATATCATGGGCTGTTTAAAGTTTGTGGAGTCCGAAGGACCCCTCGTAAACTTTAAACAAATCAACTGGTTTACATACTACAGTAAATGCAACAGCCTATAGTTATATTCCTTATAACAAATAAAGTAGCCACAACTCGTACTTAGCCAATAATACGTGGAATAAATCAACATACCAGTAACACCACCATTCCTTAAATGTGGCTGTGACTGGAGACCAGGGCTTATGTGTTTTGCGACCAGTTTATATCTAGATCTGCACTGTACGGAGCCCTGCAGGGGACATGGGTTTTTTTTATTAATTCTTTCCCACGATATAACAATTATATCTAGATCTGCATTCTATCAATGAACACATGTGGAATTTCCAACACGCAATGCACGTAACTCGCTATCAGGTTACATGAGTTCGCAATATGTATTTGATCAGAAGCTAAACTTGTCACACATCCTGCTATATGATCCATGTCTCCATTCACAGCCACAAATAATGTATGGCGACTTGTCTATCAGACATAATTAAACCTGTTTAAGTATTCATACGGAGCTGTCTGGCATTCCTTTTGTTCACCACGATGGCGCATGTCATATAATAGTTGTATTATATGCGATTGCCATAGTGTGTTTTAATACTTCAAGTTGAAGCTTGACAGTATGCTGACACAATGAGTAGTATAGAGAGAGTCACTTCGTTACCGTTTTTCATCCTGGACATTATAAGCAGAAAGGATAAGACCAACGGTATAAAAATATTTGAAAATATATGAATATAATAAAATAGATCCCAACGGGTTGTGCGAAAATTTAAATATTTTCTATTAAAGATAAAAAATATTTAAATTTATATATACCAATATATAAAATGTTATCTGAAAAGAGAAAAATGACAACAGTTACAAAAACCCCTGCAATACCCCACACACTGATTGGTGGAGATAGTCAGGGTGAAAATAAAATCACACAGCTCAGAAAGGAGTTGACTGAAATGGGGGTAGTATATTTTCACTCAGATTAAGAGAAAGGGGGCTTACCAGACTAATTAATGAAGAAAAAAATAACGAATATATGAAACGTTTTACGAGGGCATACAAACGGGGCGCTTTTAAAGGGATAGAAACCAAATCTGAAGAATATGTAAACAAATTAATTCAACGACTTGACGATGAGGCTAAAATGAGTATAAAAATAAAGTAGAAATATTACTACAAAAAAAGCAGAAAAGAGAACACCGAAAACCGAATTACTTAAAAAAATAATACTCGAAGGAGAGGATATTTTAGAAGACTACAAACACCACGAAAAAAAGATAGAAAAAGGTCGCAGAACCACCACAATATCGCTGGGTAGACGACTTCAAAAAAATAATACAGAAGGGTGGATAAAAGAGTTAGAACCTCTGCTTCACGGGAGTTTTTATCTCAGATACTCATTTTATTACACATTGCAACACATAGAGGAAAATGATTCAAAGGGAAACCCGAGAAAGCTAAATTTTTTCACAAACTTTCAAGGAAGTCCCTGGTTTAGACGCTATGATGAGGTTAAAAAATGGTTATTCGCACAAGAAGAAGAACGATTAAATGTAGATAAAATAAAGCGTCCGAATACAAAGTGGACCTTTGTTAGATGGGGTAGTACATCTATAAAAATAATATAATTCCACAAAAATAAAAGATGTTGAAAATGAACAACCAAAAATGTAGCAGGAGGAAAACTGCCGGAATGGTTGCGATACAAGAAGGGTATAAAACCGTTAGATCATTTGGCGACGAACTCTGTTTATTCAGGTGTTTAGCTACACTCTAACGATATAAATTACGCGTAGATAGATCCATGAAAAGCACACTGAATCACAAAGTTAAATATTTTAAATTTTGTGGAAAAAATAAACCAGAGGGTTCCATACCATTCGAAGATTTGAAAAAAGTAGAAAAGTGTTTTTAAAATAGGAATAGACGCGTACGAACCGACAGAAGATGGAACATGGTTTTTAAGAAACGTAGCAGCGCACTATGAGATAGGAACAAAAAAGATGACAATAGGGGTATATAATGATCACGCATTTCTTATTACAGATATGGATAAAGCCTGCCAAATTTACTGTTGTACAGAATGTGACCAAAGGTTTACAAAGGCCTGTAACCTTCTCCGACATACAAACACCTGTAGTAAAGGAATAACCAAAATTATTTGTGAAGGGAAAAAAATAGATAGACCGATGTCCGCCTTTGAAAAAGCATTTTACCCAAAACCAAAATGTAGTAGAAAATCAATACAATGGATAAATTCTTTTACTGGGCCACACATTCATACTGCCGTTTGTGGGCATGGAGGGGAACGAGTAGTTGGAAAAATCCCGGTTGATGGATTTTGCGGAGAAACAAATACAATATACCAGTTTTCACGGATGTTACTGGCACGGTTGTCCTGAAACACTGTAGAGATAAAGAGAGGGTTGAAAAAGAATACGAAAAAACTTTAAAAGCCGACGAAAAACTCAGAAAGCGGTTTAATTTAAATGTTATTTGGGAACACGACTATAAAGCACCAGAAGCCAAGGAGTTTCCCAAGCCACCTACTGTTTATTTACCCATAATCAGATAGTATTCGATTTTGAGTCATATTTAGATAAAACCGGAGAAACCAATCCACATATAGATTTAGAGATTTTAAACACCCACGTTCCAATCAGTGTGAGTATTGGTGATACACTTTCTAACAGAATAACACACATATGTGAAAAAGATCCAGCCAAATTGGTTAATTTGTTTTATGAAGATTTAGAAAAAAGAGCGGAAGAAATTGGTGAAAAGGTTGGTGAAAACCCTATATATGGGTATCCGTCAGATTTTGATAATCTTTCATACAAACAACAAAAAGAGGTTACAAGATGGATCACCCAAGTTCCAGTTCTCGGATTCAACTCAAGCAAATACGATCTAAATTTAATAAAAAATCAATTGGTTGAAATATTAGCAGATAAAACAAAGAAAGTTTTAGTGGGTAAAAAAATCAAATCAAACATTATTTATATTCATGCCCAAGCTTCGCTTTCTAGAGTAAAATTATATCTTTCCCCAGGTGTTGATTACGCTAGATGGGTTAGCGCGTATGGATGTAAAGACGAAAAATCTTTCTTTCCATACGAATGGTTCGACACACCAGATAAATTTATCGTATGAGGGTTTACCTGAATTTAAATTCTGGACGAATAAACTTGCCCCAACAAAAACCATCACTGAGAAGGAGCTAGAAGAGTGCAACACCATATACAAAAAACGCGGAATGAAAACTTTTAAAGATTGGCTAAAATATTATAACGACTTGGACGTAGGACCGTTTCTAGAAGCGGCAAGAAAAATGTCTCAATTTTACGAAACAAAAGGTATAGACATGTTTAAAGATGCCGTTACCCTTCCCGGTGTAGCTTTTCAATACATTCTTCGAGGAACTATAAAAAACTACGTAACACCTTATATTACCAAAGAGAATAAAATAGCGGACGCGATCTGTCCACCGCTGTACGCACCCACTGAAGAAGTATACGAAATAATGAAACAAGCGCTCGTTGGTGGACCATCAATTGTATTTTCAAGATTAATGGCAGGAGGTATTTCTAGAATTAGATCAGCCCCAGACGGAAATGGAAAAAAATGTGACTCTATAATTAGGATTTGACGCAAACGCCTTGTATTTATCCACACTTGCAAAAACAATGCCATGTGGAGAGGGAAGGGTTATAAAATCAGAACACCCATTTTCGAACAAAAGAATTACAAATTTTACAAGACAGGTTTTAACGGATAAGTGGTTTGGGTTTGTTTGCCGAAGTGGATATAATAGTTCCCCACAACTTAAAAGAAAAGTTTTCTGAAATGTCACCATTATTCATAAATAGGATTGTGGAGGAAAATGAAGTTCCCCAACATATGTTAGATTATTTGAAAGAAACAGGTCGCTGTAGAGGAGATGGAAAGAAGCTGGTTGGTGCAATGTCTGCTAAAAAAGTTTTATTATTTACCCCACATTTTAAAATGGTATTTAAATCATGGATTGAAAATAATTGCCATTCACACAATAATAAACTACCTTCCCGGAAAACCATTTGAGTGGTTTGCAAAAGAAGTTACAGCCGCAAGACGAACTGGCGATGTTGACAGCTCCAAATCCGCAATTGCAGATATTATGAAATTATTAGAAATTCTTGCTGTGGAAAAATGATAGAATCACCAGAAACACATCTAAACACCTACATACAAAAGACGAAAAATGTGTGGATGCGGCACTACGATCTGCGTATTTTAACGATTTAGAAGAAATTGGAGATGCGTACGAAATATCCTCCAGGCGTACAACCTCCCTGATGAATCGTCCATTTCACTGTGGAATTGCTGTATATCAATATGCAAAACTAAGAATGTTACAATTTTATTATGACTTTTTAGATAAATACATTGATCGAGCGGATTTTGAACTGATTCAAATGGATACAGATAGTTTATATATGGGTGTCAGTGGTCCTCTGGATAACATAATAATACCGGAAATGCTCGAAGATTTTAACGAACATAAAAAAGAATGGTTGGCATGGGATAAATGGAGCAATAGAGAGCCTGGACTTTTCAAACTAGAATATCAAGGTGATCGCGCTATAGCCCTATCCAGTAAGTGCTATATTGTTCAGAAAAAAGATAGCGAAGAAGTCAAACATTCTGCAAAAGGACTTTCTGCAAGACAAAATAAACTTACATGGGACAGATTCTACGCCGCACTGAATCACGACGGAATAGATAGAGGTATGAATAGAGGATTCAGAATGAAAAACGGAACCATGAAAACCTACACGCAGAAAAAATTAGGACTTTCTGCATATTACGATAAACGAAGAGTTTTACTGGATGGGATACATACAGAACCTCTATAAATAATAAATTAAAATATTCTATATGTTTCTTCCTCAGTAATTATTTCCTCTTCCTCCCTAAGTTTTTCTGTTAGTTTATTAACTCGGATTTGTTGTTCTGGTGTGAGATTTTTTAAATCCAACTTAAAAACAGCTTCAATTTCCTTACAAAGATCATAATATTGATTTGCATTATTCTTTTGTTCTTGCAACCGCTTTACATCGCACGGTAATTTTTCCATTATTTTAATTTATATAACTTATTTTTCAACATAAAAAAGAAAATTTATAATTAATTACAAATTACTTATTAACAAGTTACAGGTATTAATACCTTCTTTCTCGGTCTTCCAACAGGGTTTACATCAGGGTTTTTTAGAATATTATTTCCCTCTTTTTTCAAACTTTCAACTCTATCAATAAAAGTTTTCATTGTTTTTACAGTATCCCATATTTCCTTTTGTCGCTTTACACAAATGTGATACTTTTTTCTAGTTTGTTGTGCAGTAACAATATTCCGTGCTAGAATAATATTTACTACATCATCATCTGAAAGTTTAGTCTTTGTCATAATTAAGAATAATTTCTTATAATTTTAAATAAAATTATAATTATATATACACGTGTAGTTATTGTTTAACAGAAAATAAAAAACAAAAAATATTTATTTAAAACATGATAGTTAACAACAGCAAGGGTTTTACAGCCTATAACACCAATATGAAAAGTGAGCCAGAACCCCCATGCTACTGGTAGGGTAGTTGAACCCATTACAGATTTGACACCACTATGAAAAGTGAGTTAGAATCAGTTAGGTTTAGTTAAAATCAGTTAGGTTTAGTTAGGTTTAGTTAGAATCAGTTAGGTTTAGTTTTAGTTAGAATCAGTTAGGTTTAGTTAAAATCAGTTAGGTTTAGTTAGGTTTAGTTAGAATCAGTTAGGTTTAGTTAAAAATCAGTTAGGTTTAGTTAAAATCAGTTAGGATTTAATTTATAATTTTATTTAAATTACTTATTTAAAATATTATATATTCTTTATTGTTATTATTATTTTTAATTTCTTTTAAATCCTTAATTTTTTCAAAATTATCATTAAATACTCTTTTGTTCTTTTTATGTTTGTTAGATGATTTATTACTTTTTATAACTTTATTAAAATTATCTCCGCCCCTAGCCAGCTGTTTTGCATTCGTTATCCACGAAATCGTTTCCAACTCAGCGTTTTCCCACAACTTATTAAGACGTGCACTACCTATTTTGTACTTTTTTTTAATATGATCCGCGGACACCTTTCCACGGGATAAAAACAATTTCCTCAATACTTTTATTAGATAAGTATGACTTCGGCATAATTTGTTTAAAAATTAGTTATAATAAGTAATAATTTATATAAATATAAATATGCTCAAAATGCTTAAAATTAATTTAATTTATTTAAATTATTAAAAATCAAAATCAGACCAACCTAAATCGATACGTTCTTGAGCGTACGCTTCATCAAATCCAGCCATCTATATATTGTTGAACCGCCTCATTATAATTTCCTTGAATTACCAAACCATGCTCTTCTTCTTCTTCTTTTAACTTCTTTATTGAAATATATTTGTCCCATTAATAATGATTTTATCAGCTTGTTTCTAATTTTATTAAATTGTTCAGGATTTATCTTTTCACTAGTTGAACACACCTGACATAGTTATAATAGATAATATAATGATATATAATAGATATTCAAAACGATAAATAGTTGATTAAACATTAGAATGGACATAAAGTAATTTTTATGGAAATGTTTTTAGTTTTTAAAAGGGTTTGTTGGAGAATATTTTCCTTATTTTAAAATGAAAGAATTATTTAAAATAGAGTACATGAAATATCAGCGCAACCTATTACGCACTGATAAAAGAGTTGCATTTTCAATATTCTATAGAAAATTATCTAGGTGTTTTAAGAAACAACTTAGAGAAATTAGGGTTTTAAACAGAATTAATAAAGAATTAGTTGAAGAGAATGCAGCAAATTTTATAAAACTATTTCAAATAAAAGATTTCATTTTACTGATATGGGATTTCTATCAAGAAACGGAAGAATTAAGTGAGTTATTTGAACCAATTCCAAGTAGTGGTTATTGGTAATTGTTGAGCAATGCTGAGTAATTATTGAGCAATGCTGAGTAGTTATTGAGCAATGCTGAGTAATTGTTGAGCAAGTGCTGAGTAATTGCTGAGCATTATTTACTAGTTGCCCAGAATTGAGCATTATTTGCTCGTAATTTGTTTAAAATGCCCAAAATACTCGAAATTTCCAGAATTCCCAGAAGTATAAATAAAAAAATTAAAACCAACATTTTAAAAAAATAAATCCCAAATTTAAAAAAATTCCTGTTTGTACAAGTATATAATTCCAAAACTACAGTGTTACATATAGAGTACATTTTTTGTATGGGAATTTTTTTAAATTTGGGATTTATTTTTTTAAAATGTTGGTTTTAATTTTTTTATTTATACTTCTGGGAATTCTGGAAATTTCGAGTATTTTGGGCATTTTAAACAAATTACGAGCAAATAATGCTCAATTCTGGGCAACTAGTAAATAATGCTCAGCAATTACTCAGCACTTGCTCAACAATTACTCAGCATTGCTCAATAACTACTCAGCATTGCTCAATAATTACTCAGCATTGCTCAACAATTACCAATAACCACTACTTGGAATTGGTTCAAATAACTCACTTAATTCTTCCGTTTCTTGATAGAAATCCATATCAGTAAATGAATCTTTTATTTGAAATAGTTTTATAAAATTTGCTGCATTCTCTTCAACTAATTCTTTATTAATTCTGTTTAAAACCCTAATTTCTCTAAGTTGTTTCTTAAAACACCTAGATAATTTTCTATAGAATATTGAAAATGCAACTCTTTTATCAGTGCGTAATAGGTTGCGCTGATATTTCATGTACTCTATTTTAAATAATTCTTTCATTTTAAAATAAGGAAAATATTCTCCAACAAACCCTTTTAAAAACTCCATTTCCCATAAAATTACTTTGTCCATTCTAATGTTTAATCAACTATTTATCGTTTTGAATATCTATTATATATCTATTATATATCTATTATAACTATGTCAAAGGTGTGTTCAACTAGTGAAAAGATAAATCCAGAACAATTTAATAAAATTAGAAAACAAGCTGATAAAATCATTATTAAGGACAAATATATTTCAATAAAGAAGTTAAATTAAAAGAAGAAGAAGAAGAGCATGGTTTGGTAATTCAAGGAAATTATAATGAGGCGGTTCAACAATATATAGATGCTGGATTTGATGAAGCGTACGCTCAAGAACGTATCGATTTAGGTTGGTCTGATTTTGATTTTTAATAATTTAAATAAATTAATTATTTTAAGCATTTTGAGCATATTTATAATTTATATAAATTACTTATTATAACTAATTTTAAACAAATTATGCCGAAGTCATACTTATCTAATAAAAGTATTGAGGAAATTGTTTTATCCCGTGGAAAGGTGTCCGCGGATCATATTAAAAAAAAGTACAAAATAGGTAGTGCACGTCTTAATAAGTTGTGGGAAAACGCTGAGTTGGAAACGATTTCGTGGATAACGAATGCAAAACAGCTGGCTAGGGGCGGAGATAATTTTAATAAAGTTATAAAAAGTAATAAATCATCTAACAAACATAAAAAGAACAAAAGAGTATTTAATGATAATTTTGAAAAAATTAAGGATTTAAAAGAAATTAAAAATAATAATAACAATAAAGAATATATAATATTTTAAATAAGTAATTTAAATAAAATTATAAATTAAATCCTAACTGATTTTAACTAAACCTAACTGATTTTTAACTAAACCTAACTGATTCTAACTAAACCTAAACCTAACTAAACCTAACTGATTTTAACTAAACCTAACTGATTCTAACTAAAACTAAACCTAACTGATTCTAACTAAACCTAACTAAACCTAACTGATTTTAACTAAACCTAACTGATTCTAACTCACTTTTCATAGTGGTGTCAAATCTGTAATGGGTTCAACTACCCTACCAGTAGCATGGGGGTTCTGGCTCACTTTTCATATTGGTGTTATAGGCTGTAAAACCCTTGCTGTTGTTAACTATCATGTTTTAAATAAATATGTTTTTTATTTTCTGTTAAACAATAACTACACGTGTATATATAATTATAATTTTATTTAAAATTATAAGAAATTATTCTTAATTATGACAAAGACTAAACTTTCAGATGATGATGTAGTAAATATTATTCTAGCACGGAATATTGTTACTGCACAACAAACTAGAAAAAAGTATCACATTTGTGTAAAGCGACAAAAGGAAATATGGGATACTGTAAAAACAATGAAAACTTTTTATTGATAGAGTTGAAATTTGTTTGAGAGGGAAATAATATTCTAAAAAACCCTGATGTAAACCCTGTTGGAAGACCGAGAAAGAAGGTATTAATACCTGTAATTGTTAATAAGTAATTTGTAATTAATTATAAATTTTCTTTTTTATGTTGAAAAATAAGTTATATAAATTAAAATAATGGAAAAATTACCGTGCGATGTAAAGCGGTTGCAAGAACAAAAGAATAATGCAAATCAATATTATGATCTTTGTAAGGAAATTGAAGCTGTTTTTAAGTTGGATTTAAAAAATCTCACACCAGAACAACAAATCCGAGTTAATAAACTAACAGAAAAACTTAGGGAGGAAGAGGAAATAATTACTGAGGAAGAAACATATAGATTATAATTTTAATTTATTATTTATAGAGGTTCTGTATGTATCCCATCCAGTAAAACTCTTCGTTTATCGTAATATGCAGAAAGTCCTAATTTTTTCTGCGTGTAGGTTTTCATGGTTCCGTTTTTCATTCTGAATCCTCTATTCATACCTCTATCTATTCCGTCGTGATTCAGTGCGGCGTAGAATCTGTCCCATGTAAGTTTATTTTGTCTTGCAGAAAGTCCTTTTGCAGAATGTTTGACTTCTTCGCTATCTTTTTTCTGAACAATATAGCACTTACTGGATAGGGCTATAGCGCGATCACCTTGATATTCTAGTTTGAAAAGTCCAGGCTCTCTATTGCTCCATTTATCCCATGCCAACCATTCTTTTTTATGTTCGTTAAAATCTTCGAGCATTTCCGGTATTATTATGTTATCCAGAGGACCACTGACACCCATATAAACTATCTGTATCCATTTGAATCAGTTCAAAATCCGCTCGATCAATGTATTTATCTAAAAAGTCATAATAAAATTGTAACATTCTTAGTTTTGCATATTGATATACAGCAATTCCACAGTGAAATGGACGATTCATCAGGGAGGTTGTACGCCTGGAGGATATTTCGTACGCATCTCCAATTTCTTCTAAATCGTTAAAATACGCAGATCGTAGTGCCGCATCCACACAGTTTTTCGTCTTTTGTATGTAGTGTTTAGATGTGTTTCTGGTGATTCTATCATTTTTCCACAGCAAGAATTTCCTAATAATTTCATAATATCTGCAATTGCGGATTTGGAGCTGTCAACATCGCCAGTTCGTCTTGCGGCTGTAACTTCTTTTGCAAACCACTCAAATGGTTTTCCGGGAAGGTAGTTTATTATGTGTGAATGGCAATTATTTTCAATCCATGATTTAAATACCATTTTAAAAGTGGGGTAAATAATAAAACTTTTTTAGCAGACATTGCACCAACCAGCTTCTTTCCATCTCCTCTACAGCGACCTGTTTCTTTCAAATAATCTAACATATGTTGGGGAACTTCATTTTCCTCCACAATCCTATTTATGAATAATGGTGACATTTCAGAAAACTTTTCTTTTAAGTTGTGGGGAACTATTATATCCACTTCGGCAAACCCAAACCACTTATCCGTTAAAACCTGTCTTGTAAAATTTGTAATTCTTTTGTTCGAAAATGGGTGTTCTGATTTTATAACCCTTCCCTCTCCACATGGCATTGTTTTTGCAAGTGTGGATAAATACAAGGCGTTTGCGTCAAATCCTAATATAGAGTCACATTTTTTTCCATTTCCGTCTGGGGCTGGTCTAATTCTAGAAATACCTCCTGCCATTAATCTTGAAAATACAATTGATGGTCCACCAACGAGCGCTTGTTTCATTATTTCGTATACTTCTTCAGTGGGTGCGTACAGCGGTGGACAGATCGCGTCCGCTATTTTATTCTCTTTGGTAATATAAGGTGTTACGTAGTTTTTTATAGTTCCTCGAAGAATGTATTGAAAAGCTACACCGGGAAGGGTAACGGCATCTTTAAACATGTCTATACCTTTTGTTTCGTAAAATTGAGACATTTTTCTTGCCGCTTCTAGAAACGGTCCTACGTCCAAGTCGTTATAATATTTTAGCCAATCTTTAAAAGTTTTCATTCCGCGTTTTTTGTATATGGTGTTGCACTCTTCTAGCTCCTTCTCAGTGATGGTTTTTGTTGGGGCAAGTTTATTCGTCCAGAATTTAAATTCAGGTAAACCCTCATACGATAATTTATCTGGTGTGTCGAACCATTCGTATGGAAAGAAAGATTTTTCGTCTTTACATCCATACGCGCTAACCCATCTAGCGTAATCAACACCTGGGGAAAGATATAATTTTACATCTAGAAAGCGAAGCTTGGGCATGAATATAAATAATGTTTGATTTGATTTTTTACCCACTAAAACTTTCTTTGTTTTATCTGCTAATATTTCAACCAATTGATTTTTTTATTAAATTTAGATCGTATTTGCTTGAGTTGAATCCGAGAACTGGAACTTGGGTGATCCATCTTGTAACCTCTTTTTGTTGTTTGTATGAAAGATTATCAAAATCTGACGGATACCCATATATAGGGTTTTCACCAACCTTTTACACCAATTTCTTCCGCTCTTTTTTCTAAATCTTCATAAAACAAATTAACCAATTTGGCTGGATCTTTTTCACATATGTGTGTTATTCTGTTAGAAAGTGTATCACCAATACTCACACTGATTGGAACGTGGGTGTTTAAAATCTCTAAATCTATATGTGGATTGGTTTCTCCGGTTTTATCTAAATATGACTCAAAATCGAATACTATCTGATATGGGTAAATAACAGTAGGTGGCTTGGGAAACTCCTTGGCTTCTGGTGCTTTATAGTCGTGTTCCCAAATAACATTTAAATTAAACCGCTTTCTGAGTTTTTCGTCGGCTTTTAAAGTTTTTTCGTATTCTTTTTCAACCCTCTCTTTATCTCTACAGTGTTCAGGACAACCGTGCCAGTAACATCCGTGAAACTGGTATATTGTATTTGTTTCTCCGCAAAATCCATCAACCGGGATTTTTCCAACTACTCGTTCCCCTCCATGCCCACAAACGGCAGTATGAATGTGTGGCCCAGTAAAAGAATTTATCCATTGTATTGATTTTCTACTACATTTTGGTTTTGGGTAAAATGCTTTTTCAAAGGCGGACATCGGTCTATCTATTTTTTTCCCTTCACAAATAATTTTGGTTATTCCTTTACTACAGGTGTTTGTATGTCGGAGAAGGTTACAGGCCTTTGTAAACCTTTGGTCACATTCTGTACAACAGTAAATTTGGCAGGCTTTATCCATATCTGTAATAAGAAATGCGTGATCATTATATACCCCTATTGTCATCTTTTTTGTTCCTATCTCTTCATAGTGCGCTGCTACGTTTCTTAAAAACCATGTTCCATCTTCTGTCGGTTCGTACGCGTCTATTCCTATTTTAAAACACTTTTCTACTTTTTTCAAATCTTCGAATGGTATGGAACCCTCTGGTTTATTTTTTCCACAAAATTTAAAATATTTAACTTTGTGATTCAGTGTGCTTTTCATGGATCTATCTACGCGTAATTTATCGTTAGAGTGTAGGGCTAAACACCTGAATAAACAGAGTTCGTCGCCAAATGTATCTAACGGTTTTATACCCTTCTTGTATCGCAACCATTCCGGCAGTTTTCCTCCTGCTACATTTTTGGTTGTCATTTCAACATCTTTTATTTTTGTGGAATATATTATTTTTATAGATGTACTACCCCATCTAACAAAGGTCCACTTTGTATTCGGACGCTTTATTTTATCTACATTTAATCGTTCTTCTTCTTGTGCGAATAACCATTTTTTAACATCATAGCGTCTAAACCAGGGACTTCCTTGAAAGTTTGTGAAAAAATTTAGCTTTCTCGGGTTTCCCTTTGAATCATTTTCCTCTATGTGTTGCAATGTGTAATAAAATGAGTATCTGAGATAAAAACTCCCGTGAAGCAGAGGTTCTAACTCTTTTATCCACCCTTCTGTATTATTTTTTTGAAGTCGTCTACCCAGCGATATTGTGGTGGTTCTGCGACCTTTTTCTATCTTTTTTTCGTGGTGTTTGTAGTCTTCTAAAATATCCTCTCCTTCGAGTATTATTTTTTTTAAGTAATTCGGTTTTCGGTGTTCTCTTTTCTGCTTTTTTTTGTAGTAATATTTCTACTTTTTATACTCATTTTAGCCTCATCGTCAAGTCGTTGAATTAATTTGTTTACATATTCTTCAGATTTGGTTTCTATCCCTTTAAAAGCGCCCCGTTTGTATGCCCTCGTAAAACGTTTCATATATTCGTTATTTTTTTCTTCATTAATTAGTCTGGTAAGCCCCCTTTCTCTTAATCTGAGTGAAAATACTACCCCCATTTCAGTCATCTCCTTTCTGAGCTGTGTGATTTTATTTTCACCCTGACTATCTCCACCAATCAGTGTGTGGGGTATTGCAGGGGTTTTTGTAACTGTTGTCATTTTTCTCTTTTCAGATAACATTTTATATATTGGTATATATAAATTTAAATATTTTTTATCTTTAATAGAAAATATTTAAATTTTCGCACAACCCGTTGGGATCTATTTTATTATATTCATATATTTTCAAATATTTTTATACCGTTGGTCTTATCCTTTCTGCTTATAATGTCCAGGATGAAAAACGGTAACGAAGTGACTCTCTCTATACTACTCAATGTGTATTATGACCAATGTGACCAGTTTAGTCCCAGATCGGCCTTCGCAAGCACGTAGTCCGGCCTGGGCCTACGCTGATTAACGTTTATGTGTCGAAATTATATTGGTCCTAACCCAACTGTGCTCTGCCTACGAGAGTATGGAGGTGAAGATTGGGTTGGCTCAATAGTCATAGTATGCCTGTCGCAAGTGTGTACATATGGCAAGTACATGTACCTATATACGTTGGTGCGACATATTGTACATTTTGTATACATGCATATTGTAAATTTGTCCATCGGCCAAAGTTACCCGATAAATAGAATACGAGGTTAGTGTCTATTGATATCAAGGTTATCAGGTTCGGCAAGAAACAGTAAGAATTCCTTTGCGTTTCCTAAATCCCAGACTGCGCTGATATCGATCTACACGTGTTGAACAAAACATAATCCCCATTTCATCGCAGCCATACATGAGCGTTTGCGACCGCAGCATTTAGTTCCTTAAACATCCAAAATGTGAATAATGATTTTCGTTTCATTGTTTCTACGCCACGTAACATTTAATTAATTTTCGTTTCTTTATTTCTACGCCACGTAAAGACGAACATTTTTTTATTTTTTCATCACATCATTTTGGCGCCACAAATGACGAACATTTGATTAATTCGATTTGTGACGTCATGTAGAGGTGAACATTTACAAAGTTCGCCTCTACGTGATGTGGACACAAAGAGACGAAATGTTCCATAATTAGCCACCATATTTTCCAATAATATTCGGAGATTTAAATGTACATGCCCACTCAGTAGGCACAAACTGTTCTTTGTATGGGAGACATCATCTGAGACATGTTCTCACAAAATAAACATTCATTCACCATTAACCCATGCATTGATTGGCATTATTATAGATTTTATATCAGACGTAAAATTTCCACACTGATATCAGGGACGATAACCGTGTTTCCTTAAAATGTTAACGAACATTACAATTTTTTCTCTGTATTTATTTTTTGATGTGCAATGATCACACTTTATAATCTGTATATAATATTATTTTTTCAGGTGACTCATTTAATTAGTATAAATAACAATAAATTGCATATGAAAATAGCCTGATACTACCGCGTGTCACTATCAGTAAAATAAATATTACTACATGTAATTCATTATACCTGTATAGCGAGCACTTGTAATTTTTAGAGAATATGGTGGACTAGTGAGACAATTATACACGTATTTAATTCCTATAAAGAACATTTTGTGCCTACTGAGAAGGTACCTTTAATTTATTACGCAATTATCTGATACACAACCGCCGGCGTTTGTTTTGCCTGGATGCAAACGTTTCTGAACATCTCAGGCTAGGCCAAGCAAGCTGCTCCATTTAAAGTATTTTGAAACAAAACAATTGACAAATGTTGGCAAGATTAACCATGTTAACGCAGGCGATGGTGTACGGGCCATAATTGCACACTCCTATTTCCAATGTATATGAAACACGCAATGTTAATTTGTATCTGTGCGATTTATCATGAAATATATGGACAGAAACTGTGATATTTTTTTGTAAATGACGTCGAAAGATGATGAAATGTTAATAGCAAATATCAACTTTCTACTTCATTTACGGAAATTATCGTAAGTGTTGTAAATATGGTTCATGAGATACTAAGTATATTAACGGAATGTGATAAAACTGCCATATATATGAACATTCGCCGATCTGTTCCACTGCTGTAAGTCTCTCGATTTACACATCGACTCTATTGTTTGTCCGAGGTTGGTAAGCAATTTGAACACCTCTGTAGACAAAAGAAAAATTTGCATCTATATGCAAACCTGGGCACGAAACAGTCGTTTGTGTGTTTATTGTCATTGTGTGAATTGATAGCTTGACAGAAGGAACACCGGCTAAGAAAAGCTGTCTTACGATGGCTAGCGTAGCCCAGATCAATCTGCGCATCCGCCCAGTTTAAGCATTGTATGTGTTGGTCGCCATTCAATCAATGCCATTTCCTGTATTTACTACATGTCACCAATGTAGCAGTTGTTGCATGGTGTTCTGCGATCACCGGAATGATTACATGTATAACATAAAACGCTAATTTGGATAGGGAATGATGATAAAGGTACACATATTCGCTTTACAAATGCTGCAAGGTCATTCTCCGTGCCAATGGCGCGTATGTAAACATAAATCGTGGCAATGCCGTGGACAGATGTATAAACAAATATATATATACAGACGGGCAGCAGAAATGTCTAAATTATAATGTAGAACATTGTTGAAATACTTTATATACAAGCTTACCTGGTGAATCTCCCACACGTAGTCTACAGTATATTTCTGTTTCCGTATAGTTTAGCACATGGAAAGACAATTATCACCGACAAAATAGGGACATACATGAGGGGCGTTCAGTAAGTAACAGAAACGTGTTTAAACCTACACCCACTCGTGAAGTGGCATATTTCATCTGGTCTCAAAACAAGTGATTTATATGTATAGAGAGAGGATCTTAATTGCGTGATGATTTACTATGATATGTATTAACGAGTTTACTGATGTCATATATAAGAGACTACTCTGAGTTTGTTTATAAATCGGTCAAGGAGTTTTAATAAATATAATATTACATCAACACAAATGTTAGATGTGCTTTATTGCAGGAGCACACCATCACACTAAGCATATACTGGTTACCTAATGTGTTTTATTGTACACGTCTGATTTGCACATTTATTACACTAGTGTATTATGATATTGAATACACGCTAGTGCCGGCCTTTTAGAACATACGAGTCGAACTTAAGTTATGCCTATTGATAATTTGTGATCCGTGCATATTTAATATACAATAAAATAGCTGTAACGGCATTTTTTGCTCCAGAACATTGTTCACTTGATCCCAGTTATACAAAAATAGGACATACTATGTTAATACGCTACCTACGAAAATCAAATGTATGCATGCATTATAATAATAAGATGCATGTACATATTCTGCCTTTTTACTGACAATAGTTATGTTATCGTACAAAAGGGCATGTTTCATTGTTGAATGACAACTGCATCAATCATTTAAGTTCAATCACTTCAGTTGGTTTATTACTGAAACTGCATGTGAAAATAAATACAGTGGCTAATCATATGAAGGATTAAATTGTTAATCATGTGAACTCTACAGAGACCCAACTGATGATATATGACAAAAGATATGTCCTTACGTATTTTAAAGAAACAGTGTATTGCATGATGTTTCAGATGATGTCGAAGATATTCAATGCTATTTTTATTTTCGCTTTATTGACTCTAAATGCCATATACAAGGACTGTGTGTTTTCTTATATACAATGTACTACAATTTACTCTGATGAAGAGGGGTAACGTTCCGTTCGCTATTTCAGTACCAGGAAGCACACTTTGTGAAACTTAACATTTTTTTAGTTTGAAATCAAAATACCGTTCCGCACATAAATAAACATAGTACCATCGACTGTCAACAAAACTAGCTTTCGCAACAATATTTATCATTTGGTATAATAAACATATTTTACCAAATACTGATTCGTTTCAAGACGACCTATAAGCATGATTTGGTTAAGAAAGTCCATGTAAATCTACCATTACATTATTGTGTCCTGGATTAAACATGTTTCATCACTGTATGTACATACCTAAGACCACGTGTCTTTAAATTTGATGTTGTTTTAATCATGCTAATAGTTTTCATTCATTAAATTAATTAATGTCATTTCATTTTATTGGGATCATGTATGTGTTGGGAAATTAATTATTGAACACCCCTCGTAAATGACTTTTATAACTGACCATCAAATAATAGATATATGCATTCATATGCTGCATGTGCATGTACAGTTGATGAGAGGCCCTTAATCCGGGTGCTTATCACTTCGTCTATGTTTTGACAGAGAACTGCTGAACGTAAACGTGGTGGGCTATGTATACACGTCTAAACCAGACACCCTGGGTACCCCATTGTGTTTCCTTTGTATGGCATTGATTTGTAGTGTGGTCATGGTTGAAAATGAGAACAAATCTTCATGGACTGTTTAATTATCCCCTTGCCGATAGTACAAGAGGGGATATAGCGTTAGTACATGTACTACATGTACAATGTACGTACGTACATATACATGCATACGTACGTTAGTAACACCTTTAATTATTCAAAAACTCATGAACCGCTTCACCGATTTTGATAATATTTGGCCACAATGTGATGGTGCTTTGTTATGCATGCTACCCACATCCGACCGCCCAAGGTCAATGTCACTGAGGACTTATTTGTAAGGTAATACTGTTAAAGTCCTTATTTCTTTATCAAGGCTGCCAGTACGACCGCCCAAGGTCAAGGTCACCGAGGACTTGTGATGTTTACTATTATCAAGGCAGACAGCGAGGGCATAAGCTTCGTTAAACGCTGCCATTTCTTGTTACAGTGGTACCTATCTAAGCTGGACACCCTGCGGACCTCCCAGGGTGACGGTTTTCGAGATGTTCCACTGTACTGTACTACGTAACGTAAACAATCAAGGGCGGATTCAGGGGGGGGCGGACCCGGCGCACCCGCCCACCCCCCTAAAATTCGCCGAGTAAAGATTTTTTACACGTTACAAGGCACGTTTCTACGTTCGCGTTGTGAATTTATTGTTTATTGATGTTTTTTTGCTCCAAAATGCGTCAGAACGCAGGAAATGCGATGTAGATTAAAAAAAAATCCGGGGGGGGGGGAATACCCCTGGACCCCCTACTAGTCTAGTGTATGTCGATATCAAGATAATGATGCTTGGCTCGGAAACGGCATAGTCTTGCCTGATAAGCTGATATTTCCAACTACACTAGCCTGGTATTCTCTACATGTGAATTAGTATGATTTATTATACAGCATATTGAGTGCTTGCTTCGCATACGTATACGTTAGACATCAAACACAAATAATAATGAGAAATGTGTCAATGGGACACGTATACTCCCACTGGCAGCATACGTACATGGTATTGACTGTCATAACTGTAGAGACTGTTCCTTTAATTTAAAATGGAAATTCAAAATGTCCACTGAATACTCGCCAACTGTAGTCAAAAGTAGATGTGTAAGTCAGTTACTGTCCTAATCAAGGTGTTCATCATGTTCATGTTTCACGGCCCGGTATTCTATGGTCACATACATGTAGGTTGTTCAAACACATGAACACCTCGATTAGGGCAGTAACTATTTATTGCTATACCGCTGCCGGTTTGTCTAGATAGACAGAGGTTGGTTCAGAACAAAAGATCGTATACCAGTGATTATATATGTTATGTACATCTTGGTGCCGTTTTTCTAGTTTCGAGGTAGAACCAATAATTCATTAAACTGTGTTTATTCCATTAGATGGCAGTCCAGGTGTTACATTTATAATAGTATAGCCAATTGTTCTCATCATTTTATATATGTTATTTCCACTTCAGGGGACCAGGGGTCTCGGAAATGTCATTTCCATTACGTACATTTACATGACGTAAATATAGCTTTACATTTACATTTTTTTTCTTTTCAACGGCATAAAACATAAAACTGAAGGGGCATATATTAAGAAAAGTGTCAAGAATATGGTAAGCTAATTGTACTAGCTTGAAACAGAGCAATTTAGTAGCAAGTTGTGGAATTTCTCAGTTATGGTAACCCAACAACATGTATTTAATATGAATCAGTAAAGTTAAAACAAAATAGCTTGGCATGTAACAGAATGCCGTGTTTTACCACATGTACCAAACATCGTTATAAAGCTACATTTCATTAATAGAACAGCCTCCAAATATATGGGCGTAACGGAAATGATTTATGTAACGGTAATGACAAAACGTAACGGTAATGACTTTCCATTTATTTAAAATACTAACACAGCATATATAACAAACATATTTATACTTTGCATATGCTGTACAATATAACTTCAAGTTAATGTTTACTTTTAATGTGATTGCCAATAGAAACCGACACTCCTCGAAGCTATGTCTGTTTTTTGTTGTTCTAGAGCTTTTACTAATTAAATCCGGATATATAAAGGTTGTAGGTCTGAATAAATGACCGGGTATGGAAGGTGTTCCCACCCTGAAATATGAGCCGAATGAATGAATAAATGTGCCATTACTGACCGACAACTGATGGGACATGGTTTATATCTAATTGACGCATGAACTGACGGGTTAGTATGGTAATTTATAATTGCCGTTACACGATCGTCATTACTGTAACACAATTTTGGTAACGGAAATGACCGTAACGGTAATGATTTTTCTTTAAAAACTCCCATTTTTCACAACACATCATGAAGGTAAAATATGCAAATACAACGATGTAAGTGTGTCTATCCACCCATTTTGGTTTCAGCCAACCTTCATACATATGTACGTGTATAAACCCCGAACGGCAATGATGCATGTAAATATGTAACCTTAAAATTCTGAATACAGACCAGCCTCGTTCTCGGCAATGACTTAAGTTGTGTTACCACCCGTGTATTTATAAAATCGCGCGCCCATAAACAGTGTTCATTGCATTAAGAACTGAGAGTAGGAAAGGGAGATTACTCTGATTTTACTTTTTTTTTGTTCGGCGTAACGGTAATGATTCGATTTCTCGGGACAGATACATTAACGTCAGTATTTTTGACAATAAAAGGCAAATTTATTGCAGAATAAGTTTAATGTAAATGTTAAACTATTTTAATTCAGATGCAATGTATAGTTAAGTACAAATGGACAAGATTTGAGAATTACGGGCTTGTAAACTGTGCTGATTGATGACGGACATGCCATTTGGTGCACCACACGTATGCCAACAACAGAAAAATAATAACTAAACACACAACAACAAGTTGTAAATACTGTTTTCTTAATGGATTGGTATTATACGTAATCTCTTTACTGAAAAAAATAATGTTTTCCTTATAAATTTTGTGATTTGTCAGTAAATTACACCGGGACACCAGATGTACATAAAATATAAAATCACTGATACACGGCAATTGTGGTGTCCTATATCATGTATATGCCCGATAGAGGCAGGATGTAGACTTACACCCTAAATGAATTACCTCCCCTATGATTATTGTTAAATTTGATATAGAGAAATGGCATGTTGGTACAGTTCTTTAGGGTATAGCGGATTTTAGGGTATAGCGGATAGGTATATATTTTTTAACACAATATTTTTTAACACAATATTTTTTTATATTGTACATTTAAAATAAATAAAATATTACCGTTAGGAACAGTGATCCATCCCCCACACAATGACATGTTTACTTTGATATAGCAGTTTCCTTGCCGTGCGTAAAGCTTCAAGAAACACAATGACGTAACCGGAAGTTTACACCAGGTAAAGCGAAAGTAAGTTGCTCCAGAGTAATTTCACTGAAAATGTATAAACAGTTAGTTTGGAAGAAACAAACTCTGTGAATAATATGATGTATAATCATGTCCTCTATAACTGGAAAGAAGCTTGGTTCATAAATCACACCATGTCACTGAACACAGACGTCAATAATAACGCACGTGCTTCCGGCAGTAACGGATCATCCACTGAAATCAAACTAGTCGCCGATAGTTTCGGAGTACCTCGGCGTGTTTATTTCCGGTAGTACGGATTACTCGGCTTTATTCATTCAGTTTGCCTTCGTCAACAATGAACCAATGATGATTATTGCGAACTGTATAGTCTGCACAAATCGGTGTATTACAAGCATTTCACTATGTAAGTTCAACATAATTACACAGAAATAGATACTTTAATATTTTATTAAGCATTTACTATTCATAAATTTAGATAATATTTTTATTTTATGAGGTTCCAAGTCATTCCGACGCTGTTCGTCCCGAAATCGGCCTGTAAATTATGACATGTGCATGGTGGCACGAACTATCAGAACATATCTCAAATATGTCCAACTATAGCTAAATAAATGTTTAACTGATTATTCTATTCACTCAGTTAATAAATAATTTAAAGCATTTTACAATCAAATTATTGTCTGGAATCCTGTTGTGTAGCAGTTTAAGACGCAGGTAACATCGCAACACTAAATATTAACCCCACCCACTTGAACCCACATTAAAGATTTACAATGTGAATGCATCCGTATTGACTTGAACTTTGAATACAATGAACTTATTTTAGTGGCCATGTGGTTTAAGCAGGTCATGAATGACATGATTTCAAGTCAAGTTGAACTTAGCTTAAATAATCTTGGCTATGCGGATAAGACTTGTAATTAGTACTTCATCTGTCTTGTATGCTTTCTGTATCCTAGCTGAGACACCTACTGTGTTTTTATTTTGTCACAATAACAGCTTATTCTTTCTCCCGTTATTCTTTCTCCCGAAGCACTTGTAAAAAAAGTATGTTTTATACGGGTAAGTAAAAATAACTCGAAAATGGACAACTGGTGACCCCAGGACCCCTATTGCGACCCCTTAAGGGGAATGTGACGGCATGAACGTCCGTCTATGTTATCTAGTATATATGTCATCAATAACAGGAACACACTATTGAGTGGGGACATTCTCCCGAAGCACTTGCAAAAAAAAGTATGTTTTATCCGGGTATGACATAAATAACGCGAAAAAGAAAATGGGCAACTGGTGAAACCAGGATCCCATATGGACCCCTTAAGGGGAATGTGACGGCACAAACTCCCGTCTATGTTGTCTAGTATACATGTCCCACAACAGGAACACACGATTGAGTGGGGCACTTCTCCTGAAGCACTTGAAAAAAATATATTTATCAGGGTTATGACAAAATAACTCGAAAATGACCAACTGGTGACCCATGACCCTATTGCGACCCCTTAAGGGGAATGTGACGGCACAAACTCCCGTCTATGTTGTCTAGTATACATGTCCTAACAACAGGAACACACGATTGAGTGGGGCACTTCTCCCGAAGCACTTGTAAAAAACGTATGTTTTATCCGGGTATGACAAAAATAACTCGAAAATGACCAACTGGTGACCCCATGATCCCTATTGCGACCCCTTAAGGGGAATGTGACGGCACAAACTCCTGTCTATGTTGTCTAGTATACATGTCCCAACAACAGGAACACACGATTGAGTGGGGCACTTCTCCCGAAGCACTTGTAAAAAAGTATATTGATCAGGGTATGACAAAAACAACTCGAAAATGGCCAACTGGCGACCCAAGGAACCCTATTGCGACCACTTAAGGGGAATGTGACGGCATGAACCCCCGTCTATATTGTCTAGTATACATGTCTCAATAACAGGAACACACGATTGAGTGGGGCACTTCTCCCGAAGCACTTGTAAACACGTATGTTTTATCCGGGTATGACAAAAATAACGCGAAAATGGGCAACTGGTGACCCCAGTACCCCCATATGGACCCGTTAAGGGGAATGTGACGGCATGAATCCCCGTCTAAGTTGTCTAGTATACATGTCCCAACAACAGGAACACACGATTGAGTGGGGCATTTCTCCTGAAGCACTTGTAAAAATGTATGTTTTATCCGGGTATGACATAAATAACGCGAAAGAAAATGGGCAACTGGTGACACCAGGATCCCCATATGGACCTTAAGGGGAATGTGACGGCACAAACTCCCGTCTATGTTGTCTGTATACTGTCCCAACAACGGAACACACGATTGAGTGGTGGCATTTCTCCTGAAGCACTTGTAAAAAATATATTTATCAGGGTATGACAAAAATAACTCGAAAATGACCAACTGGTGACCCCATGACCCCTATTGCGACCCCTTAAGGGGAATGTGACGGCACAAACTCCCGTCTATGTTGTCTAGTATACATGTCCCAACAACAGGAACACACGATTGAGTGGGGCACTTCTCCCAAAGCACTTGTAAAAAATATATTTATCAGGGTATGACAAAAATAACTAGAAAATGATCAACTGGTGACCCCATGACCCCTATTGCGACCCCTTAAGGGGAATGTGACGGCACAAACTCCTGTCTATGTTGTCTAGTATACATGTCCCAACAACAGGAACACACGATTGAGTGGGGCACTTCTCCCGAAGCACTTGTAAAAAAGTATATTGATCAGGGTATGACAAAAACAACTCGAAAATGGCCAACTGGTGACCAAGGAACCCTATTGCGACCATTAAGGGGAATGTGACGGCATGAACCCCCGTCTATATTGTCAGTATACATGTCTCAATAACAGGAACACACGATTGAGTGGGGCACTTCTCCCGAAGCACTTGTAAACAAGTATGTTTTATCCGGGTATGACAAAAATAACGCGAAAATGGGCAACTGGTGACCCCAGTACCCCCATATGGACCCGTTAAGGGGAATGTGACGGCATGAATCCCCGTCTAAGTTGTCTAGTATACATGTCCCAACAATAGGAACACACGATTGAGTGGGGCACTTCTCCTGAAGCACTTGTAAAAATGTATGTTTTATCCGGGTATGACATAAATAACGCGAAAATGGGCAACTGGTGACACCAGGATCCCCATATGGACCCCTTAAGGGGAATGTGACGGCACAAACTCCCGTCTATGTTGTCTAGTATACATGTCCCAACAACAGGAACACACGATTGAGTGGGGCACTTCTCCTGAAGCACTTGTAAAAAATATATTTATCAGGGTATGACAAAAATAACTCGAAAATGACCAACTGGTGATCCCATGACCCCTATTGCGACCCCTTAAGGGGAATGTGACGGCACAAACTCCCGTCTATGTTGTCTAGTATACATGTCCCAACAACAGGAACACACGATTGAGTGGGGCACTTCTCCCAAAGCACTTGTAAAAAATATATTTATCAGGGTATGACAAAAATAACTCGAAAATGGCCGACTGGTGAACCCAGGACCCCTATTGCGACCCCTTAAGGGGAATGTGACGGCATGAACCCCCGTCTATGTTGTCTAGTATACGTTTCCAAACGACAGGAACACACGATTGAGTGGGGCACTTCTCCCGAAGCACTTGTAAAAACGTATGTTTTATTTTATCCGGGTATGACAATAAAATAACGCGAAAATGGCCAATGGTGACCCAGGACCCCTATTGCGACCCCTTAAGGGGAATGTGACGGCATGGAACGCCGTCTATGTTGTCTAGTACATGTAACAAAACAGGAACACAGATTGAGTGGGGCACTTCTCCCGAAGCACTTGTTAAAAAATATATCAGGGTATGACAAAAATAACTCGAAAATGGCCAACTGGTGACCACAGGAACCCTATTGCGACCCCTTAAGGGGAATGTGACGGCATGAACGCCCGTCTATGTTGTCTAGTATACATGTCTCAAGAACAGGAACACACGATTGATTGGGGCACTTCTCCCGAAGCACTTTTA
The DNA here is from genome assembly GCA_029237695.1 of Conchocele bisecta. Taxonomy (NCBI): domain Eukaryota; kingdom Metazoa; phylum Mollusca; class Bivalvia; order Lucinida; family Thyasiridae; genus Conchocele; species Conchocele bisecta. The sequence continues at coordinate 31,375,464 of CM055280.1, forward strand.
AACAAGTATGTTTTATCCGGGTATGACAAAAATAACTCGAAAATGGGCAACTGGTGACCCCATGACCCCCATATGGACCCGTTAAGGGGAATGTGATGGCATGAATCCCCGTCTAAGTTGTCTAGTATACATGTCCCAACAACAGGAACACACGATTGAGTGGGGCACTTCTCCCGAAGCACTTGTAAAAACGTATGTTTTATCCGGGTATGACAAAAATAACGCGAAAATGGCCAACTGGTGACCCCAGGACCCCTATTGCGACCCCTTAAGGGGAATGTGACGGCACAAACTCCCGTCTATGTTGTCTAGTATACATGTCCCAACAACAGGAACACACGATTGAGTGGGGCACTTCTCCCAAAGCACTTGTAAAAAGATATATTTATCAGGGTATGACAAAAATAACTCGAAAATGGCCGACTGGTGAACCCAGGACCCCTATTGCGACCCCTTAAGGGGAATGTGACGGCATGAACCCCCGTCTATGTTGTCTAGTATACGTTTCCAAACGACAGGAACACACGATTGAGTGGGGCACTTCTCCCGAAGCACTTGTAAAAACGTATGTTTTATCCGGGTATGACAAAAATAACGCGAAAATGGCCAACTGGTGACCCCAGGACCCCTATTGCGACCCCTTAAGGGGAATGTGACGGCATGAACGCCCGTCTATGTTGTCTAGTATACATGTCCCAACAACAGGAACACAGATTGAGTGGGGCACTTCTCCCGAAGCACTTGTAAAAAATATATTTATCAGGGTATGACAAAAATAACTCGAAAATGGCCAACTGGTGACCACAGGAACCCTATTGCGACCCCTTAAGGGGAATGTGACGGCATGAACGCCCGTCTATGTTGTCTAGTATACATGTCTCAAGAACAGGAACACACGATTGATTGGGGCACTTCTCCCGAAGCACTTTTAAACAAGTATGTTTTATCCGGGTATGACAAAAATAACTCGAAAATGGGCAACTGGTGACCCCAGTACCCCCATATGGACCCGTTAAGGGGAATGTGATGGCATGAATCCCAGTCTAAGTTGTCTAGTATACATGTCCCAACAACAGGAACACACGATTGAGTGGGGCACTTCTCCCGAAGCACTTGTAAAAACGTATGTTTTATCCGGGTATGACATAAATAACGCGAAAATGGGCAACTGGTGACACCAGGATCCCCATATGGACCCCTTAAGGGGAATGTGACGGCACAAACTCCCGTCTATGTTGTCTAGTATACATGTCCCAACAACAGGAACACACGATTGATTGGGGCACTTCTCCCGAAGCACTTTTAAACAAGTATGTTTTATCCGGGTATGACAAAAATAACTCGAAAATGACCAACTGGTGACCCCATGACCCCTATTGCGACCCCTTAAGGGGAATGTGACGGCACAAACTCCTGTCTATGTTGTCTAGTATACATGTCCCAACAACAGGAACACACGATTGAGTGGGGCACTTCTCCCGAAGCACTTGTAAAAAATATATTGATCAGGGTATGACAAAAACAACTCGAAAATGGCCAACTGGTGACCCCAGGAACCCTATTGCGACCCCTTAAGGGGAATGTGACGGCATGAACCCCCGTCTATGTTGTCTAGTATGTATACATGTCCCAACAACAGGAACACACGATTGAGTGGGGCACTTCTCACCCGAAGCAATTGTAAAAATAATATTTGTTTTAAAGGGTATGACAAAAAACAACCTGAAAATGGGCGACTGGTGACCTGAGGACCCCATTGCGACCCCTTAAGTGGAATGTGACGGCATGAACCGCCATCTATGTTGTCTAGTATATATATCTGAATTATAGGAACTCACAATTGAATGGGGCACTTCTCCCGAAGCACTTGTAAAAAAATATGTTTTATCCCGGTATGACAAAAACAACACGAAAATGGGCAACTGGTGACCTGTGGACCCCATTGCGACCCCTTAAGGGGAATGTGTCGGCATGAACCGCCATCTATGTTGTCAAGTATAGACGTCAGAATAATAGGAACACACCATTGAGTGGGGCACTTCTCCCGAAGCACTTGAAAAAAGTTATGTTTTATACGGGTAAGTCAAAATTAACTCGAAAATGTGCAACTGGTGACCCCATGACCCCTATTGCGACCCCTTAAGGGGAATGTGACGGAATGAACCCGCGTTTATGTTGTCGTAGTACATGTCTCAACAATAGGAACACACGATTGAGTGGGGCATTTCTCCCGAAGCACTTGTAAAGAAGTGTTTTTATCAGGCTATGATAAAAAAATAACTCGAAAAAATGTTTCATTCGTCTATGGAAAAATAACTGATAAAATGTGCAACTGGTGACCTGAGGACCCCTATTGCGACCACTTAAGGAGAATGTGACGGCAGGAAACCACCGTCTATGTTGTCTAGTATATATGTCCGAATAATAGGAACACACACTTGAGTGTGGGGCACTTCTCCCGAAGCACTTGTAAAATAATATGTGTTAGTGATCTTTGGACCCCCATTGCGACCCCTTAAGGGGAATGGGACGGCATGACCCCCCCCCCCCCCCCCCCCCCCCCACCCCCCCCCCCCCCCCCCCCCCCCCTCTATGTTTTCTAGTATATATGTCTGAATAATAGGAACACACGATTGAGTGGGGCACTTCTCCCGAAGGGCTTGTAAAAAAGTATGTGTTATCCGGGTATGACACAAATAACTCGAAAATGGGCAACTGGTGACCCCAGGACCCCCATTGCCGCCCCTTAAGGGGAATGTGACGGCATGAACCTCCATCTATGTTGTCTAGTATATATGTCTGGGTCACAAGAACACACTGTTGAATGGGGCACTTCTCCCGAAGCACTTGTAAAATAATATGTTGTATCCTGGTATGAGAAAAATAACTCGAAAATGGGCAACTGGTGACACCAGGACCTTCATTGCGACCTCTTAAGGGGAATGTGACGACATGAACGACCGTCTAAGTTGTCTAGTATATATATCTGGATAATAGGAACACACGATTGAGTGGGGCACGTCTCCCGAAGTACTTGTAAAAAAAGTTTTTCCTTCGTCTATGGAAAAATAACTATTGCGACCACTGGACCTTGGCTACATAGAGTACGTGACATTAAGGAAATCCCATTCTTTTGCAAAAGCAGCAAATCTCTGGTAGCCAATGACCATTGGAAATGTTTGTAGCAACACTTTGTCATAGGTGGCCGGGTACATAGTGTGATATCGACCTTGTACAACATGTCACATAGTGTTCCCGCGGGCTGTACTCCTCCCGTGTCGCAGACATATACAACATGTCACATAGTGTGCCCGCTGGCTGTACTCCTCCCGTGTCGCAGACCTATACAGCATGTCACATAGTGTGCCCGCAGTCTGTAGGCAGGCCATACTTATCCCATGTCCCCGTCATTTACAACATATACCGTAGTGTACCAACGTACCGTACTCCTCCCATATCGCCGACATATACAATATACATAGAGTACCGACGTACCGTACTCCTCCCGTGTCGAGGACATGTACAACATGTCACATAGTGTACCGGCGGACCGCACTCGTATGTACCACATGTCACATAGTGCACTGGCTGGCCAAGTCACATAGTGTACCGGCGGGCCAAGTCACACAGTGTACCGATGGGCCGCACTTCCCCCTCCACACATGTGTCCCCGACCTATACAACATGTCACATATAGTGTACAGGCAGGCTATACTTATCCCGTGTCCCCGTCATTTACAACATATAACGTAGCGTAAGAACGTACCGTACTCCTCCCGTATCGCCGACATCTCCAATATATCACATAGAGTACCGACGTACTGTAACCCCCCCCCCACCCTCCCCACCCCGTGTCGCGGACATATACAATATGTCACATAGTGTGCCGGCGGGCCGTACTCTTTCCGTGTTGCCGACATATACAACATGTCACTTAGTGTACCGGCGGGCCGTACACTTTCCGTGTTGCCGACATATACAACATGTCACATAGTGTACCGGCGGGCCGTACTCCTCCGTGTCGCCGATATATACAACATGTCACATAGTGTACCGGCGCGCCGTACTCCTTCCGTGTCGCCGACATATACAACATGTCACCTAGTGTACCGGCGTGTCGTACTCCTCCGTGTCTCCGACATAATTATACAACATGTCACATAGTGTACCGGCGCGCCGTTCTCCTTCCGTGTGTCCCCGCCCTGTACAACATGTCACATAGTGTACCGGCGCGCCGTACTCCGTCCGTGTTGCCGACATATACACCGTGTCTCTGGTCTCTGACATATACAACATGTCACATAATGTACACTCAGTCGTCACTCCTCCCACCCCCCCCCCGTTGTCCCTGTCATTTACAACATATCACAGTGTACCAACGTACCGTACCCCTCCCGTGTTCCTGACCTGTACATTATGGACAATAGTAATATACCGGCAAACTTTAATCATTTTGTACAGACCCTTTATTAAAATGAACATAGTTCTGTATTGGATTTAACAATGTTGTGTTTATCGGTTTTGTCAGGCCTTGTAGTGCAGCGGCTAGCATACTGGTATTCGTACTAGTGACCTGGGTTCGAGTCCCAGTGGGGCCCATTCTCGTTAAACAAGCATTGTTATTTTCAATTCTACTGCTAGACATATTGAAGGGTGCTTTCTGACGGAATGCAACAACTATAGCTTGTACCACAATAACCTACTGCGGTGTACATTAGAAACTGAAGTTATTATACCCCCCGCAACGAAGTTGTGGGGGGGGGGTATACTGGAGTCAGCTTATCCGTCCGTCCGTCTGAGTTTCTGTCTTTCCGTCCGCCACAAAACTTAACAATTGTAAATTTCCTTTTAACTTCTCTTTCCCTTTGCGGAAATCTTTCATATTTTACCCGCCCCTTCTCTGACACTCATACATCATTCTGCAACAAACCTACGACCCCCATTTATGCCAGGGGTCAAGGTCACGGACTTAGAATGTCTAGTTTGATTTTTTCAACTGGAACCACCATCGCACTCTCCATATGTGCTGACATAGTCTGTTATCTGAAAATGATAGTATGCGAGCTGGAATTCATTCTAGGTCAGGGCTGACACGGGGGGGGGGGGGGGGTATTCCGTAAGCCCCCGCTTACTGACAAATCTAGTTGTTTATACTTTTAGCTAGCCATGATCTTTACCTATGTACTTTTTATGCTCAGTCGTTTTAACAAATTTAATCCAGCACATGAAGCCCTGTCTATGTTGTATAATACATATATTTGAATAATAGGAACACATGATTGAATGGGACGTGTGATCTCAGGATCCCCATTGCGACATATTAAGGGGAATGTGACGGCATGAGCCCTGTCTATATTGTCTAGTGGAATCATCTCAATAACAGGAACACATAATTGAGTGGGGCACATCTCCCGTAGCACCTGCAAAATATTGTTTTATGCGTGGTTGACAAAAAATAACACGAACATGGGCAACTTGTGACACATTGTGACCCCTTAAGGGAAATGTGACGTCTATGCTGTCTAGTATATATAGCTGAATAAGGAGAACATAAACATGAGTGGTCACTTCTCCAGACGCGCATGTAACATATTATGTTTTATCCGAGTATGAAAAAATAACACGAAGATGGGCAACTTGTGACCTGAGGACCCCATTGCGACACCTTAAGGGGAATGTGACGGCATAAACGATCGTCTTTGTTGTCTAGTATATATAATTAACTGTCTGAGTAACAAGAACACAGGCTTGAGTGGGGCACGTCTCCCGAAGCACTTGTAAAAAATATGTATTATCCGGGTACACATGCCGTCATATTCCCCTTAAGGGGTAGCAATGGGGGTCCTCAGATCACCATTTGCCCATTTTCGTTTTATTGTTGTCATACCCGGATAAAACATGTTAGTTTACAAGTGCTTTGGAAGAAGTGCCCCACTCAAGTGTGTGTTCCTATTATTCTGATATATATACTAGACAACATAGATGGAGGTTCATGCCGTCACATTCCCCTGAAGGGGTCTCAATGGGGGTCCAAAGATCACCATTTGCCCATTTTCGTTTTATTTTTGTCGTACCCGCATAAAACATAATTATGTTTTTACAAGTGCTTCTGGAGAAATTTCCCACTCAATCGTGTGCTCCTATTATTCAGACGTATATACTAGACAACAAAGTCGGCGTTCATGCCGTCACATTCCCCTTAAGGGGTCGCAATGGGGTCCTGTGGGTCACCACTTGCCCATTTTCGAGTTATTTTTGTCATATCCGGATAAAACCTATTTGTGTATATAAATGCTTCGGGAGAAGTGCCTCACTCAATCATGAGTTCATATTAATCAGATATATATACTAGAAAACGTAGAGGGGGGTTCATGCCGTCACATTCCCCTTAATGGGTCGCAATCTGGGGTCCTGATGTCACCAGTTGCCCATGTTCGTGTTATTTTTAAATACCGTATGAAACTTTTTTTTTTACAAGTACGGGGGTTCATGCCGTCACATGCCCATTAAGGGGTCGCAATGGGGGTCCTGATGTCACCAGTCCATTTTCGTGTTATTTTTCATACCCGCATAAAACTCTTTTTTGTACAAGTACTTCGGTAGAAGTGCCTCACTCAATCGTGTGTTCCTATTATCCAGTAATATATATTAGACAACATAGACGGGCGTTCATGCCGTCACACTCCCATTAAGTGGTCGCAATAGGGGTCCTGAGGTCACCAGTTGCCCATTTTCAAGTTGTTTTTATCACACCCGCATGACATATTATTTTTTTGCAAACGCTTCGGGAGAAGTGCCCCACTCAATCGGTTGTTCCTATTATCCAAAAATATATACTAGACAACATAGACGGGGGTTCATGCCGTCACATTCCCCTTAAGGGGTCGCAATAGGGGTCCTTGGGTCACCAGTTGCCCATTTTCGCGTTATTTTTGTCATACCCGGATAAACATATTATTTTACAAGTGCTTCGGGAGAAGTGCCCCACTCAATCGTGTGTTCCTATTGTTGAGACATATATACTAGACAACATAGACGGTGGTTCATGCCGTCACATTCCCCTTAAGGGGTCTCCATAGGGGTCCTGGGGTCACCAGTTGCCCATTTTTGCGTTATTTTTGTCATAGTCGGATAAAACATACTTTTTTACAAGTGCTTCGGGAGAAGTGCCCCACTCAATCGTGTGTTCTATTGTTGAGACATGTAATATCTAGACAACATAGACGGGGGGTTCATGCCGTCACATCATTCCCCTTAAGGGGTCGCTAATATGGGTCCTGGGGTCACAAGTTGCCCATTTCCGCGTTATTTTTTGTCATAGTCGGATAAAACATACTTTTTTACAAGTGCCTTACGGGAGAAGTGCCCCACTCAATCGTGTGTTCCTATTGTTGAGACATGTATACTAGACAACATAGACGGGGGTTCATGCCGTCACATTCCCCTTAAGGGTCGCAATGCATATGGGTCCTGGGGTCACAAGTTGCCCATTTGCGCGTTATTTTTGTCATAGTCGGATAAAACATACTTTTTTACAAGTGCTTCGGGAGAAGTGCCCCACTCAATCGTGTGTTCCTATTGTTGACACATATATACTAGACAACATAGACGGGGGTTCATGCCGTCACATTCCCTTAAGGGGTCGCAATAGGGGTCCTTGGGTCACCAGTTGCCCATTTTCGCTTTATTTTTGTCATACCCGGATAAACATATTATTTTACAAGTGCTTCTGGAGAAGTGCCCCACTCAATCGTGTGTTCCTATTGTTGAGACATGTATACTAGACAACATAGACGGGGGTTCATGCCGTCACATTCCCCTTAAGGGGTCGCAATATGGGTCCTGGGGTCACAAGTTGCCCATTTCCGCGTTATTTTTGTCATAGTCGGATAAAACATACTTTTTTACAAGTGCTTCGGGAGAAGTGCCCCACTCAATCGTGTGTTCCTATTGTTGAGACATATATACTAGACAACATAGACGGGGGTTCATGCCGTCACATTCCCCTTAAGGGGTCGCAATAGGGGTCCTGGGGTCACCAGTTGCCCATTTTCGAGTTATTTGTGTCATAGTCGGATGAAACAAAAATTTTTACAAGTGCTTCGGGAGAAGTGCCCCACTCAATCGTGTGTTCCTATTGTTGAGACATATATACTAGACAACATAGACGGGGGTTCATGCCGTCACATTCCCCTTAAGGGGTCGCAATAGGGGTCCTGGGGTCACCAGTTGCCCATTTTCGCGTTATTTTTGTCATGGTCGGATAAAACATATGTTTTTACAAGTGCTTCGGGAGAAGTGCCCCACTCAATCGTGTGTTCCTATTGTTGAGACATATATACTAGACAACATAGACGGGTGTTCATGCCGTCACATTCCCCTTAAGGGGTCGCAATAAGGGTCCTGGGGTCACCAGTTGGCCATTTTCGAGTTATTTGTGTCATAGTCGGATGAAACAAATTATTTTACAAGTGCTTCGGGAGAAGTGCCCCACTCAATCGTGTGTTCCTATTGTTGAGACATATATACTAGACAACATAGACGGGGGTTCATGCCGTCATTCCCCTTAGGGGTCGCAATATGGGTCCTGGGGTCACAAGTTGCCCATTTTCGCGTTATTTTTGTCATAGTCGGATAAAACATACTTTTTTACAAGTGCTTCGGGAGAAGTGCCCCACTCAATCGTGTGTTCCTATTGTTGAGACATATATACTAGACAACATAGACGGGGGTTCATGCCGTCACATTCCCCTTAAGGGGTCTCCATAGGGGTCCTGGGGTCACCAGTTGCCCATTTTCGCGTTATTTTTGTCATAGTCGGATAAAACATCAAACGTGTTGTGTCTTTTTTTACAAGCTTCGGGAGAATGCCCCACTCAATCGTGTGTTCCTATTGTTGACACATATATACTAGACAACATAGACGGGGTTTCATGCCGTCACATTCCCCTTAAGGGGTCGCAATAGGGGTCCTTGGGTCACCAGTTGCCCATTTTCGCGTTATTTTTTGTCATACCCGGATAAACATATTATTTTACAAGTGCTTCTGGAGAAGTGCCCCACTCAATCGTGTGTTCCTATTGTTGAGACATGTATACTAGACAACATAGACGGGGGTTCATGCCGTCACATTCCCCTTAAGGGGTCGCAATATGGGTCCTGGGGTCACAAGTTGCCCATTTCCGCGTTATTTTTGTCATAGTCGGATAAAACATACTTTTTTACAAGTGCTTGGGGAGAAGTGCCCCACTCAATCGTGTGTTCCTATTGTTGAGACATATATACTAGACAACATAGACGTGGGTTCATGCCGTCACATTCCCCTTAAGGGGTCGGAATAGGGGTCCTGGGGTTACCAGTTGCACATTTTCGATTTATTTTTTGACTTACCCGTATAAAACATAATTTTTGACAATGTGTTCGGGAGAAGTTTCTCACTCAATGGTATATTCCTATTATTCAGACATATATACTAGACAACTTAGACGGGGATTCATGCCGTCACATTCCCCTTAAGGGGTCTATATGGGTATCCTGGGGTACCAGTTCCCCATTTTCGCGTTATTTTTGTCATATCCGGATAAATCATTTGTTATTAAAAGTGCTTCGGGAGAAGTGCCCCACACAATGGTGTGTTCCTATTATTGAGACATATATACTGGACAACATAGACGGGGGTTCATGCCGTCACTCACATTCCTCTTAAGGGGTACAATTGGGGTACCTCTTGGGGTCACTAGTTGTCCATTTTCGTGTTATTTTTGTATTTTAATATTTTTCAAGTTCTGTTTTCGAAGTGTAACTTCCTATTATATTACTATTATCTATACAACAAATTCTTCACAGTCCGTTGTGTGATCTTGTTCCTTGTATCCTTGTATAATACACGCTTGGTCCGTTATAAACTATTGCTAATGGGTCCGAAAGTTATCGCTAGCGGGTTATTGCTAGCGCTTATCGCTAAGGTTAAAGAGCTTGATGTTAGCGGATCATCCTAATTTGCGTACAAATCAGATTTGCTGGGGATCGTCTCAAAATCAATATGACCTGCGAACAATATATCAAATGGGTTTGTTATGCCACCGGAGACTGGTGGCACACTGTGTTCGGACCGTCCGTCGATCCGTTCGTCCGTCTGTCTGTCCGTATGTCAGTCAGTCCGTCACACGTTTTGGTTAACCATGTCGTAACAGTTTCTCAAACTGGCCATAGCATCTACATACGTAGTTCTATGTGATAGAACGGCTGCAAATCTATTTTTGCAATCTGTTATTTCTCTTTATTTGCACACCGTTCTATCCCTAAAGGCCAAAAATCGTTAGCAAAGTTCGGCCATGAATCGAGGGCGGAACGTATTCCTCCAAGTTTTTTAACTATTTTAGCCACAAATTGCTAAACCCATTTGTAATCCTGTTCTAGAAACCTTATTTAACAATATTACTGCTTACCGTGGCAAAATCGGCATGTATTTTGATCTTAAAACGTGGATTATAACAGCAAGGTACAAGAAATACAAATCTAGGTCACCCATTTACGAGCTATTTACATATTTTGATCACGTAAAGATAAGGTCATGTGTATTTTGCGAATTATTTAAACGAAATGAATATTACCGTAATTTGAAAATAGGCACTGCCTATGAACGGGCAAAAATATGTGATAACTGTTCATTGTATTACTGTAGGTTGGAAACATACCACATTTTATTCGGATTTATTGGTTGCTTGTTGGTTCTTTCAACAAACACAGCAGATGCTGTGGGGCTCCATATAAGGAATTGGAAATTTGGTACTTACTGCTACGCTATACTTGTGAACAACTAAATTAGGTATTTAAAATGTCCTCTTTTAAAAAAACACGCCTCATATTTTGTTTATTGGGTATTTCAATATGTTTTGTAAAATAATTAATTGATAAAGTTGAAAATAATTTCTAAAGTGAAGTTCCATGCCAACTTTTACTAGAGATGATTTGTAGGTTCAGATTGAGGCAGATAATAGATTGTTTTGCACGCTTTCTTCATATCAATACACTGTAGGCTGATGGGACATGGTACTGTAGTTGTTGTTTTTTCACGTCACGGTGGGTTATCATGACTGGCATACATTAATACATGTACCATGCCAAAAGTTCTGATATAATAACTTCAGAAATACCACAGTACACCCACAGCTATATTTTCATTTGATTACGAGTAAAAAGTTTCATTTTGATTATTAAAATAAATATTTTGTAAATTCCGCTTACATGGTCAATTTGATTATATCAATAAATAATTTAATTTTTACAATTTACCACGATCTCTGATGCATGTCTGAATGTTGACAATTGTCAATAGTTTATGATTGTCGTCTTCATACACAAGGAAACTTGTTTAGTTAGTTATAATTCACAATAGTTTGTTGACATTTACTGTATGTGTTGAATGCAACCACCATCTTTGCTGGTTCTGCTTGTCTTGGCTCGTGTCTGGTCGGAGCTTTCCTTCTACATAATCTAGCCAATCACTGGCAAAACCTATAAATAGGAGTGCAAACTTGTAAGGCCCTAAAAATTTAAAAATGTTATACTATTACACCGACGATATTACCCATGGTCCGTTAATCGTTAGATATGATGATTTGAATGTGATTCTGGCATTATTGAATATTAATATTTGGTGTAAATATGACAATGCCAATATCCCATTGCCCTACCTACTTTTTCCCCATTGCGATGTGATTTCCGATCCATGCTTCGTGATCCCCGGCTGTGTGACTCCCCACCCTAACTTCGTGCCCCCCTCCCACCCCGTTATCTGATCCCCATCCCATCGTCATGAGTCCTAGCTGTTGTGTGTACTCCCTCCCACCCCTGCTGTGTGATTCCCGATCCCCGATTCGTGCACCCCTGCTGTGTGACTCCCCGCCCTAGCTTTGTGACCCTCCCATCCTTGCTGATTGATCCCCCACCCGTTATTCGTGCCCACCTACTGTGTGACTCCCCACCATCGCTTCGTGTCCCCTCCCAGCCCAGCTGGGTGACTCCCACACCCAGTCGTGATTCCCACTGTATGACTCCAACCCAACATTATCCCCACCCCTCCCCGAGCTTCGTGATTCCCGCTGTGTGACTCCCCACCCTAGCTTCGTGCCCACTCCCACCCTTTATGTATCTGCCTGTGCCAACAGGAAAGCATTTGGACAAGTTTCCTCATGATTGTTTGTAATAATTGTAAAATAAATACAGTTTTAAACTAATGTGCATGACAGCCAAGTATATGCATAATTAATTGACAGAGTCATTGAGTGAAATATGCTGACAGTATGGGTACCTATGTACATCTATTAGTTGCTCAAAATGTTACCCTGATTTACATGTACTCCCCATCATCGGTAGTAGGGCTATAGTGCGGTCCACAGCATTCTCCTGCACAGTAATCTGGAGTATAATCAGTGTTCAGTTTCCACAACTATATCAGAGGGTGATGGTGTAAATAGGCACACGCGCACAATGAACGGAGCTAATTGTGACCATAGATATTCGGGAAAATGGAGAGAACTGTAACTTTCATCCTGAATGTTTCATCCTACTTACTTATCAATAAACCGTCAGCCTTTACGAACCTTACGATTACGGCCTATGGTAGGTCCCTAAAAGCGGCCTTAAACAACCGAAGTACTCGTTTCCCCCCACCACGCCGACCTACTACAGTATCATTGATACATGTAGCATAACATCATGATAAGGCTATACATTTTTTAATTTAGTTTCATACACCAACGTCGCCCGCTATACATGTAGGTAGTGCCCGTTTCATATTATTGTTGTTGTTATCTTACTAGTAGCTTTCCACGCGCTTTCATTTAAAATCTAAATGAATTCGTTTCGTTAAAATTTAGATTTTTCTTTTTGTATTTATCCAAAATGGCAGGAGCTGGGAGTTTTGAAGACACCGGTTTCATTTAAATCATTTATTCTATTAAGATATACATCTACCAGGAAAGGATACTTGCATTAACACTTCAGATTTATGGTTTTATGAAATAGAGTAAGTTTTGGAGGTGGCAGTGGCATATTTTGAAATGGCAAAAATGCTAATGGGCTTTCATACCGATGAAAAAAACTCAGCAACAACAACAAACACAAAGTTGCTGAGATTTTGTCACACAGAACTACTACATACGTTGCTTTTATTATTATACATATATGTAGCTTCATTCTATCTTCATGAAAGAGGGGGTGTTTCATTGTAGAGAGATCAACACCACAGGGATTGAAAATTCTAATTGACATTGACAACTACAATTTTAAAATTTGTGAATATTTATTTTAAAGGCATTAATTTTCTAAATAAAAATAATACTGGTCAGGCCCGTAGCAAGGATGAGGCAGACGAGGCAGCCGCCTTGTCTCAGATTTTGCGGGTTTTTTTATGATTTTTACACTCGATCGTTTTGCGGTATGTTTGAATTTCTGTAAAAAGTTGAGGCGAACTGTCGGCGCATGCTGGGTTGTTGACTTAGTGGGTTTTTTTCACTCGACGCCAATATACATTGTTGCTGGAAAAAATAGCAATAGCACATGTGTGCCCACCTCCCCTCAACATTTTTTTTCTGGGGTGACTTTGTTTTTTTGTTTACTTCCAACCCCAATGTTGCTGCAAAAAATAACAAAAGTTCATGTGTGCCCACCTCCTCTCGCCAATTTTTTTCGGGGGTGTTGACTTTGTTTTTATTTCTCTTCCAGCCCGTATGTTGCTGGAAAAAACAACAAAAGCACAGGTCTTCCCACCTCCCTTCGCCAATTTTTTTTCTGGGGTGTTGACTTAGTGTTTTTTTTCACTACGCCAATGCTGCTGGAAAAATAACAAAAGCACATGTGTGCCCACCTCCCCTCGCCAATTTTTTTTCTGGGGTGTTGACTTAGTTTTATTTTCACTACGCCAATGTTGCTGGAAAAAATATGCGATTTCAGGGCATTAAATTTAATGCCGTATCCGGTGGTCCATGTTCATGATCAGATTTTGGCGCTAAACAAAAAATATGTGGCAAACAGTGCAGATCCTGATGAGCCAGCTCGTTACGAGCCGGCTCATCTGGATGCACACTGTTTGTCAATACCACTATACATGCATGTGAGGTTTAAAGGGTTAATATTACATGTACATTCGTGAAATTATAGTCTGATTTATTAATTACAGGGTGATGGTGTATATTGATGGACCAGCCCGTCGGTGCCTCGCGGTTTTGCGGGGCTTCGACGGGCGGGTCCATCAATAGACACCATCACCAATTACAGTTAATATACGGTTAACCACTACCTCGGCCCAACCCTTCATAGGACTTGAATCATTGTCGGGATTCAAATATAAAACATGTGTATCAAACAGTGCAGATCCTGATGAGACGGCTCGTTAAGAGCCGGCTCATCTGGATGTACACTGTTTGCCAACACCACTATATAGGCCTGTAAGGTTAAAAGGGTTTATATTACATGTACATTTGTGATATTATAGTCTATGATTTATTAATTACTAATTACAGGGTGATGGTGTATATTGATGGACCAGCCCGTCGGTGCCTCACGGATTGACGGAATGAGCCAATCTGATTGGTTCATTCCATCATTTTGCGGGGGTCCGACGGGCGGGTCCATCAATGGACACCATCACCAATCACAGTTTAATACACTGTTTACGGCCACCATCCATCGGCCAATACCCTTCACAGGACTCGAATCATTGCCGGGACTCATAGAAAATGTGTGGCAAACAGTGCAGATCCTGATGAGACGTTTTGATCATTAAGAGCCGCCTCATCTGCATGTACACTGTTTGCCACTACCACTATACATGACTGTGAGGTTAAAAGGGTAATGTTACATGTACATTTGTGAAGTTATTCTCTATGATTTATTAATTAATAATTACAGTTAATACACGGTTTACCACCATGTATGTATTCAGTATGTGTCGCCGGGAATCGGCGCACCACTGCCCACCCCCCCCCCCACCCCCACTGACCCCCCCCCCCCCACCCCCCACCCCGCATCACTCTATATTTTAATTCAGTCTCATAACGACATTTATTTGTTTTATGCCAAATTATGGCACCACCCATCACATTGCTTCAAGAAAATATTGGGATGAAAAAAAAGTTTAAGCAGTGATAAATATTTTTCAGATTCATGTACACATGTACATTACATTACATGATGAAACAGATTTAATCAGTGTTAATGTGATATGCATGTAAGCATGTTTCCTAATCATTTACAAAACAAATACATGATTTGGAATGTTTTGAGACACCCCCTCAGCAACTGTCGCACACGTATCCGATAAACACCAAAGCTATCCGTTACTGACTAATTCGGTGCGTTAGGTAAACAAGGAATTATGCGAGGAAAACATTGGAATAAACTAAAAAAGTAACCCAATTTGGAAAGAAGACACTTTTTCCTGTCTATTGGTACCAGGTACTTGTCCAAATGTTCTACTTTAAAGACGTATGCAGCAATAATCTTCTTAGCTATCCGCTAAACACTAAAGAACTGTATACACGTTTTGCTTCCGACGAACATTAAATCTAAAAAATATTAAAAAGTAAGTACTTTTTCATCAATAACAAAAAAGTCACCCTCCAGAAAAATTTGATGAAATTCCATCAAATATTGATTTTATTGCGAAAAAAAGATTTTCCTATGGGAATTTAACATGGGGAGTCCATTTCCAAAACTTTTTGTTTTTTTGATCCTGAAGGATCAAAAAACGAAAAAATTTGGAAATTGACTCCCAAACCTGGCGAGATAGATCGAACATGAATATTAAACTAAGAAAACGGGTTAGATTTTGAAAATCAGTCCACAAATAAAAAATATTAAAAGAAAATCTATTTTTAGCCCCCATGTTAAATTCCCACAGGAAAATTGTTTTTTTCACAATAAAATCAATATTTGATCATCAAATTATTTGTTTGGGGGAGGGTGACTTTTTTGTTATTGATAAAAAAAGTACTTACTTTCTAATATTTTTTAGATTTAATGTGTTTAACATGTTTAATAGCCAAATGTTCGTCGGCAGCAAAACGTGAAACAGACAGTAGTCACTAGATACATGTTATCTTAGAAAATCTCAGCTCTAGGATGTGTTACTATTTCATCTGTCTTATATGTTCTGTATCCATGAGAGCTGAGACCCTTATAGTGTAAAATTTAGTCACAATAACGGCCCAATTTGTCTGGTATTTTGCTACACAAATGGGAATAAAAGGATAACCAATGTCAAACTATGTTGCATATATACCTACATGTGTATTATTGGTCTATGAATGTTTTTAACATGACTGTGTAGTGTTAAACTACTCACTCGTCAGACTGTGTACATAGCAAAACGCCAGGACAAACTGGGCTGTTATTGTGACTAAATTTTACACTATAAGCATGATAAAGGGTCTCCGCTCTCACGGATACAGAAAATATAAAGACAGATGCAATAGTAAAACACATCCGTAGAGCTGAGATTTTCTAAGCTAGATACATGTACATGTAAAATGGTGTTGGCTAATTCTGCGCACCTAAGGCTTTCCAAACAATTTTGTATGTGATTTATCATCCCCATATTGAGTCAAAATTTCCTGACTCCGTTCAAAGTCGTATGTGCAGGTAAAATTTCAAAACGTTCTGGCGTCAGTAAGTGACGTAAATTGTGTGATGTACGACATCACATGCATGTTTGCAACGTCACATATTTTTCTGCTAATGCTGTGCTTCTGGTAGTGTAAACAAGATGGTTAACAGCATATCAAAATTGATATTTTACTTGAAGCAGTAAATATATAAAAATGTTTTAAACACATGTCTGTGACTCGTGAAAATGTTCTACAATTAATTAGCCAACATCAAATGGTGTTTTCCAGTGAATAAAACATTTTTCTGCAAAAAATATGTGATTTTGCTTGTATCTGTGTCATGCTGGCATGATTTCAGTTGCAGAAGAGTGCGAAACTGCTGCTCGGAATTGTCGTCTGAAATATTTGCAGCCATTTTATCTGTCCTAAAGGCAGGTCTGTATCTCGAAAAGAAAACGGTCGGTACAGGTACAGACTATGATCACGGTGACCAGGTGTGATTGCAGAATTTTGACAATTAGCAAGTCTTAGTAGAAAGTCTGCACGGTTTATTTGACATCCATGAACATTGTGTAATAGGTGGTCGCTGCCAAATAAATGCAGATTTGGGCCCATTTTGTGTAAACACAGCAGAGTGCAGACAGCCTGTGTATTATGTCTGAATTGGCTTTTGTTGTTAATATAGCTATTGTACCTATCAGGTAGCAAGTGCATGCAGCAAACAGATTATGTGAATATGTGAAGTGAAAATAATCACAAATAAGTACGATCGCAGGCCCTAAGATGTGTGAGGACCGCCACCTTAAGTAGAAAATGGTGATTCAGAAAATGTTCACAATGGACTGTGTTTCTGTGTCAGTTGTGAGTGTGTCATGTTGTGATTAATAATATTGCAATTTCATCCCAGTTTGTTTGGCTGTCTTCACATAAATTGTCTGTTAACAAAGGGAGGTAATCATTTAGAATAAACAATTTGAAAATAGACGAAATCTGAATTGTTCACTGTGATCATTCATTATTCACTCAGGTATGCAAATTGGCACAGTTTAAGTCATTATCGCGCCTGCTTTAGCAGAGGCGCGACTATAGTCGTCGTATTTTCCGGCGGCGTCCGCGTCGTCCGTTTTTTTTGTAAGGCAAATGCGTTAAAAGTTATTGTTTTTTCACAATATCTCTTTAACCCCTGGCCAGACATTGATAATATTTCACATCAATGTTTGTCTAGGGATGATGCTTCATTACGCACACCCCCATATCCAAATTTTGAAGGTCAAGGTCATTTATTTCCTTGTAATGTTCACCGGTTTTGTAACAGAAATGCGTTAAAGTTATTGTTTTTTCACAATATCTCTTTAACCCCTTGCCAGACAGTGATAATATTTCATATCAATGTTTGCCTAGGGATGATGCTTCACTACGCACACCTCCACATCCAAATTTTGAAGGTCAAGGTCATTTATTTCCATGTAATGTTCACCGGTTTTGTAACAGAAATGCGTTAAACTTATTGTTTTTTCACAATATCTCTTTAACCCCTTGCCAGACTTTGATAATATTTCACGTCAATGTTTGTCTACGGATGATGCTTCATTACGCACACCCCCACATCCAAATTCTCAAGGTCAAGGTCATTTATTTACTTGTAATGTTCACCGGTTTTGTAACAGAAATGCGTTAAACTTATTGTTTTTTCACAATATCTCTTTAACCCCTTGCCAGACTTTGATAATATTTCACATCAATGTTTATCGAGGAATGATGCTTCACTACGCACACACCCACATCCAAATTTTGAAGGTCAAGGTCATTTATTTACTTGTAATGTTCACCGGGTTTGTAACAGAAATGCGTTAAAGTTATTGTTTTTTCACAATATCTCTTTAACCCCTTGCCAGACTTTGATAATATTTCATATCAATGTTTGTCTAGGAATGATGCTTCATTACGCACACCCCCACATCCAAATTTTGAAGGTCAAGGTCATTTATTGCCTTGTAATGTTCACCGGTTTTGTAACAGAAATGTGTTAAAGTTATTGTTTTTTTCACAATATCTCTTTAACCCCTTGCCAGACATTGATAATATTTCACATCAATGTTTGTCTAGGGATGATGATTCATTACGCACACCCCCACATCCAAATTATCAAGGTCAAGGTCATTTGTTTACTTGTAATGTTCACCGGTTTTGTAACAGAAATATGTTAACGTTATTGTTTTTTCACAATATCTCTTTAACCCCTTGCCAGACTTTGATAATATTTCACATCAATGTTTGTCTAGGGATGATGCTTCATTACGCAAACCCCCACATCCAAAGTCTGAAGGTCAAGGTCATTTATTTACTTGTAATGTTCACCGGTTTTGTAACAGAAATGCGTTAAAGTTATTGTTTTTTCACAATATCTCTTTAACCCCTTGCCAGACTTTGATAATATTTCATATCAATGTTTGTCTAGGGATGATGATTCATTACGCACACCCCCACATCCAAAGTATGAAGGTCAAGGTAATTTATTTGCTTGTAATGTTCACCGGTTTTGTAACAGAAATGCGTTAAACTTATTGTTTTTTCACAATATCTCTTTAACCCCTTGCCAGACTTTGATAATATTTCACATCAATGTTTGTCTAGGAATGATGCTTCATTACGCACACCCCCACATCCAAATTCTGAAGGTCAAGGTCATTTATTTACTTGTAATGTTCACCGGATTTGTAACAGAAATGCGTTAAAAGTTATTGTTTTTTCACAATATCTCTTTAACCCCTTTCCAGACATTGATAATATTTCACATCAATGTTTGTCTACGGATGATGCTTCATTACGCACACACATCATCCAAATTCTGAAGGTGAAGGTAATTTATTTACTTGTAATGGTCACGGTCAAATGCCTCGGTAGGCGCGACACCGCTTCCGTGGTGGAATTCTTGTTTTATCATGGTAATGTTCCTCTTGAGCTTGTATTCTGCATATTTTACCAGTTTCTATTGGTTTACGGAAGGTAATTTACTGTTTTTGAATTTTCAAGCACCCTCCGACAACCACAAACATGGCGGTATCATTATACCCCCGCAACGAATTGTGGGGGGCTATACTGGAGTCAGGTTGTCCGTCCGTCCGTCCGTCCGGGCACACATTAGGGTACTTATGTGGCTAGCCCCACAGGGTTATGGACTTGGTAAAGGTTAGGGTTGGTTACAATTAGCCACCTAAAAATTCCTTTTATGTGGCTAAAAACCCTTTTATGTGGCTAATATTTAACATGTGATAAGCCACATAAGTAGAGTACTGTAAGAACGTCCGTCCGTCTGTCCGTCCGTGCATCCGTAAACTTAACATCAGAGAAATATTGTTATAACTTCTATTTCCTTCATCTAAAATGCTTGATATTTCACACATGCATTCATGTAAGGCTCTACTACCATGCTGTGCCAAATCCACGACCGTCCAACCCCCGCAGATCCCAAGGTCAAGGTCAAATACTTAGTCTCTTGACAAAACTTAACATCAGAGAAATATTGTTATAACTTCTATTTCCTTCATCTAAAATGCTTAATATTTCACACATGC
The DNA here is from genome assembly GCA_029237695.1 of Conchocele bisecta. NCBI lineage: Eukaryota > Metazoa > Mollusca > Bivalvia > Lucinida > Thyasiridae > Conchocele > Conchocele bisecta. Next base: position 31,395,649 of record CM055280.1, read on the forward strand.
ATTCCTGTAAGGCTCTACTACCATGCTGTGCCAAATCCACGACCGTCCAACCCCCGCAGATCCCAAGGTCAAGGTCAAGTACTTAGTCTCTTTACAAAACTTAACATCAGAGAAATATTGTTATAACTTCTATTTCCTTCATCTAAAATGCTTAATATTTCACACATGCATTCCTGTAAGGCTCTACTACCATGCTGTGCCAAATCCACGACCGTCCAACCCCCGCAGATCCCAAGGTCAAGGTCAAATACTTAGTCTCTTTACAAAACTTAACATCAGAGAAATATTTTTCTAACTTCTATTTCCTTCATCTAAAATTCTTAATATTTCACACATGCATTCCTGTAAGGCTCTAATACCATGCTGTGCCAAATCCATGACCGTCCAACCCCCGCTGATCCCAATGTCAAGGTCAAATACTTAGTCTCTTTACAAAACTTAACATCAGAGAAATAAGTTATAACTTCTATTTCCTTCATTGAAAATTCTTATTGTTTCACTTGTGCATTCCTCTAAGGTTGTACTATCATGCTGTGACAAATCTACGACTGTCCAACCCCCGCTGATCCCAAGGTCAAGGTCACATACTTAGTCTCTTTACAAACTTAACATCAGAGAAATATGTTATAACTTCTATTTCTTTCATTGAAAATTCTTAATATTTCATATGCTGTGACAAATCCCCTCTGATCTCGAGGTCAACGTCACATACATACCATATATCCTCGAATTAACGCCTCCCCTCCTAATAAACGCCCCCCCCCACCCCCCCCCCCCCCCCCCCCCCCCCCCCCCCCCCCCCCCCCCCCCCCCCCCCCCCCCCCCCCCCCCCCCCCCCCCCCCCCCCCCCCCCCCCCCCCCCCCCCCCCCCCCCCCCCCCCCCCCCCCCCCCCCCCCCCCCTCCCCCCCCCCCCCCCCCCCCCACACCCCCCCCCCCCCCCCCCCCCCCCCCCCCCCCTCACACCCCCCAAATAAAAAAAATATATTTTACCAATGACCACCAATTTCAAACACAAATAATCCTTAAATCCTTATTTGTGTTTGAAATTGGCGGTCCTTGGTAATTTTTTTATTATTTTTTTTACTGGCTAATAAACGCCCCCCCCCCCCCCTTTTGTAAAATGTAACGCCTCCGGGGGCGTTAATTCGAGGTTATATGGTAGTCTCTTTACAAAACTTAACATCAGAGAAATCGGTTATAACTTCTATTTCCTTGCTCGGATCTGCTTCACATTTCACACACTCATTGCTCCAATGGACCTCTACCACCCTGTGACAAATTCACGTTCATGCCGCTCGCGCTAATCCCAGAGTCAAGGTCACAAGCCACACACTTGGAAATTTTTACATATTTTAGGGGTACCTGGGCCCACGCGGGGGTGTATTCCGTAAGCCTCGCTTACTGACCAATCTAGTTTTACCAGTCTAAATTATCGGCCGCTGGTACATAAAAAACATTAATTTAAGCTTTCCAAGAACATTGTAATCTCTGGGCAGTGTCATATCTGATGTGGATGTAAGAAAGAAGATGGTTTTATTGTCTCGGCAACTGCCTGTCAAGGCAAACTAAAAAAATGCAGCTGTTAGTCTATAGACTATCGTTGTTATCTATCCAACGCAGGTATGACATTGCCTTCACAAATTTATTGTTTTCACGTATGTCACAAGAAACTGTGCACAAATCCTTGTCCATACATCATACGAATAAGCCCATATATCATTGAGAGATGGATCTTTATTCGATACTGAGATTGCTTCAGTCATAGGGGTAGGCGCGACACCGCTTCCGTGGCGGAATTCTTGTATATATAACCACTTATTTATAATAAAATTTTTGTCGAGTCCGCTTGCGGAAAGTGAAACATAGTGATCACAATGAAGTCCGGGTGTCCGTCCATCACGTGCGTCCGGGGCCGGGCCACCCATTAGGGTACTTATGTGGCTAGCCCCACAGGGTTATGGACTTGGTAAAGGATAGGGTTGGTTACAATTAGCCACCTAAAAAATCGTTTTATGTGGCTAAAAATCGTTTTATGTGGCTAATATTTAACATGTGATAAGCCACATAAGTATAGTAATGTAAGAACGTCCGTGTGTCCGTCCTTCCGAAATCTGCGTTAATGTTTTTAAATACCTTATATGCAGTCCTAAGTCACATTGACTTGAAACTTCATATGCTTATTAGTCATCATCCATAGTTTCATGTTGTATCCCACTCATGCGGCCCCTGTGCTCAATGTCAAGTGATTTATAAGTTTGCGTTAAATTTTTGTCAAAATTTGCGTTAAAGTTTTCAGATACCTACTATCTCTGTAACCGTAATCGGATTTGCTTGGAGCTCTTATTGGTCATCATCGTTCTACTTGACGGACTGTAACCAAATTCGGTATACATGTTTAACACGGCAAGACGAAGAAGCCTATTGATTTTGAAAATTTTCCGATGACATATCTCCCCTTGGCGGCCATTTTTAATTTTCCCACTCTGTATCGATCCTTGTCCATGTAATAACTCGAGTTTTACTTCACCGATCCTAACCAAATTCGGTATACATGTTTATCACGGCAAGATAAAGAAGCCTATTGATTTTAAATGAATTATCTCCCCTTGTTGACTGGCCTTGCCTCGACGGGCGTATATCATGACCTTCGGGACTTTTGTTGTCTCATCTATTCCCTCATTATTGTATGGCAGAATGGACTGTATGTAAACAAATTGCAAATCCTCAATTCAGCTACAATGATCCTATCCATACTCACTGCTTTCATTCTGCTCATTTCCCTTCAATTATGTCTAGTTTCTGTCTGTTTCAGACGGCCTCAACCTGTACGGAATTGCCTTCGATACTTTGAGTTGCGGCACTTACGCGTGTTCACGATCCAGCAGTTCTTGCTGGCTCAGTTTAGTTGTGACTGCTATATTGGGAACATCACCGAGTGTTTCACCGCTAGTGGACGGGGCAGCAGTAGAATTGGAACTCTCTTCTACGCAGCCAAATGCAGCTTTATTTTCCACTCATGCGGCCCCTGTGCCCAAGGGCAAATGACTTACAAGTTTGCGTTACATTTTTGTCAAAATTTGCATTAATGTTTTCAGATACCTACTATCTCTGTAACCGTATTCTTATTGGTCATCATCCATATATTCATTCTGTGTCCCACTCATGCGGCCCCTGTGCCCCAAGGTCAAGGTCAAACCCCAAGGTCAAGGCCAAATGACGTAGAAGTTTGTGTTAAAGTTTGTCAAAATTTGCGTTGAAGTTTTTACATACCATATATCTCCACAATTGTTACTCCATATTTTACTTCAACTTCCAATACTTCCTTTTCATCATCCATATTTTCATTCCATAGCCTGCCCATGTGGTCCACATGCCAAAGGTCAAGGTCAAATGACTTTGATTGTGTTGACGTTTTTAAATACCTTATACATTGTATCCCCACAACACTTAGTCTGATTTCCTTCCAACATCCAGTACTCCTTATTCATCATCCATATTTTCATTCTATAGCCTGCCCATGTGGTCCACATGCTCAAGGTCAAATGACTTTGAAATTTGTGTTAAAGTTTTTACATACCTTATATCTCCACAACACTTACTCTGATTTACTTCAAATACGGTAATTCTTTATTATCATCCATATTTTGATTCTATAGCCCACCCATGCGGCCTACATGCCCAAGATCAAGGTCAAATGCCTTTAAAATTTGCGTTAAAGGTTTTACATACCTTTTATTGCCACAACCCTTAATTCAAAATTCAAATAAATACACTCCGAGACCATCAAATGCCTCGGCGTGCTCGACATGCGGGCCGCGGCCATCTGGTACATCCTAAACATTCTAGCCCACCCCTGTCAGACAGTTTAAGACATTGGCCAAACTTAGACATTGCGTTTCATTCCGTACAGGAACTTCATGTTTTAGCCTACCATTTGAACCGTCTCACTGAGAAGGGGTAATTGCACGAATACTTCACCAATGGCTTAATTTCCGTCAAAGAAATTCCTTGTAGCCATTTCTGACTTGCAGGTGCTAAGAGCTGTTTGTATGGCAGGGGTACATTTATTGTATCCCCCCGAATTCGTCGGGTGATACTATGGGTTTGACATCGTGCCGCGTCCGCCGCAGACATTTCTTGTCCGGAGCATAACTCGAACACCCTTTGGAATATTTTCATGTAACTTCACACATGCATAGACCACGACCCGAAGGTGTGTCGTGCACAAGAATGACAACTCTTGCATAGCTAATTTTTTAGTTATCTCCCTTTTTTGTTTCGCGCACTGATTGAGCATAACTCGATCACCCTTTGGAATATTTTCATGAAACTTCACACATGCATAGACCACGACCTGAAGGTGTGTCATGCACAAGAATGACAACTTTTGCATAGCTAATTTTTTAGTTATCTCATTTTTTGTTTTCGTTCACTGATTTCCTATCCGTAGCATAATTCGACCACCCTTTGGAATATTTTCATGAACCTTCACACATGCATAGACCACGACCCGAAGGTGTGTCGCGCACGAGAATGACAACTCTTGCATAGCTCATGTGAGCTATTGTTACCGCAATGTGTCCATCGTCGTCGTCCGTCGTCGTCCGTGAACATTTTCAAACGTCTTCTCCTCGGTAACCATTGGGCCTATAGTCACCAAACTGTATGGTCATGGTCCTTAGGTAGGAGGATTACAAAATTGTTAAAATTACGTCATTATGTAATCCAAGATGGCCGCCGTCTAAAAATAGCATAAATTCTTAAAAGATCTTCTTCTCATGAACCGCCAACCGGATTTCGAGAAAATTTGGTAGGAATGATCGATGTTCATTGCTCTTTCAAAGTTGTTAAAATGGTGACCCCGGGGTCAACAATGGGAGTGACCCGTGGGGTCAAATGGGGTCAAATTTTATTTTTGACCGAATATGGTCAGGTTATATATCAAATCGAAGGTATCAATGAGGCGATCACTCTGGTACATTTTTTTGTCGAAATCGGATTGTTATGTCATCCAAGATGGCCGCCGAAATGTCAAAAGGTCGTTCTTTTATTAGAGATTTCAAAATTCTTCTTCACATGAACCGCTTGGCCCATGGTAGCCATAACTTAAAAGTTATGGTCCATGGGTGAAGCTTTTTCAGATTTGTTAAAATGGAGGTCATCGCTAATCCAAGATGGCCGCCGTCTAAAAATAGCATAAATTCTTAAAATATCTTCTTCTCATGAACCGCTAGCCGGATTTCGACGAAACTTGGTAGGAATGATCGATGTACAATGCTCTTTCAAAGTTGTTAAAATGGTGACCCCGGGGTCAAAAATGGGCGTGGCCCGTAGGGTCAAATTTTATTTTTTACCAAATATGGTCATGTTATATATCAATGAGGCGATCACTCTGGTACATTTTTTGTCGAAATAGGATTGTTATGTCATCCAAGATGACCGCCGAAATGTCAAAAGATTGTTCTTTTATTAGAGATTTCAAAATTCTTCTTCACATGAACCGCTTGGCCCATGGTAGCCAAACTTAAAAGTTGTGGTCCATGGGTGAAGCCTTTTCAGATTTGTTAAAATGGAGGTCGTCGCTAATCCAAGATGGCCGCCGTCTAAAAATAACATAAATTCTTAAAAAATCTTCTTCTCATGAACCGCTGGCCAGATTTCGACTAAACTTGGTAGTAATGATCAATTTACAATGCTCTTTCAAAGTTGTGAAAATGGTGATCCCGGGGTCAAAATTGGGCATGGCCCGTGGGGTCAAATTGGGGTCAAATTTTATTTTTGACCGAATATGCTCATGCCATATATCAAATTGAAGGTATCGATGAGGCGATTGCTCTGGTGCAATATTTGTCGGAATCGGATGATTATGTCATCCATGATGGCCACCAAAAGTCCATTTATTCAAGATTTTGAACGTCTTTTTCTCAGGAACCACATGGCCGATGCTGGCCAAACTTCATAGGAAGTTAAGATCCTTGGGTGAAGCATTTTCAGATTTGGTAAAATGAGAGTCATCGCTTAATCCAAGGTGACCGCCATCTAAAAATAGCACAATTTTTTTAAAATACATGAACTCAATGTCACATTCTCCTCTGGTGTTCATGGAGTCAGGTGAGCGAATTAGGGCCATCATGGCCCTCTTGTTTTTTTTTTAAATTCTTTTTCAATTTTTGTCTAGTAGCATAAGGTAGTAAGTGCTATATACGGACTATTATCATATAATAAAACAATTATTGACTAGTGAGCCATAGAATATAATCTGATATTCTATGGCTCACTAGTCAATAATTGTATATGTTCGGGCCAGTGAAAATTTCTTTCGGACCCAGGCTTGAGGTCAAGGCGGGAAAAGGCGAGACATTTCCGCGGAATTCTTGTTATTTTTAATTTTTAAACTTTTTTTTTCCATTTTTTTTTTCAAATTCTTTTTCAATTTTTGTCTAGTGGCATAAGGTCGTAAGTGCTATAAACAGACTATTATCATATAATAAAACAATTATCGACTAGTGAGCCATAAAATACAATTTGATATTCTATGGCTCACTAGTCAATAATTGTATAATATGTTCGGGCCAGTGAAAATTGCTTTCGGGCTCAGGCTCGAGGTCAACGCGGGACAAGGCGAGGCATTTGATTCCGCAGAATTCTTGTTTACTTAACATAACTCGAACACCCTTTGGAATATTTTCATTAAACCTCACACATGCATAGACCACGACCCAAAGGTGTGTCACGCGCAAGAATGACAACTCTTGCATCGTTAATTTTTTTACTTATCTCCCTTTGTTGTTTCATGCACTGATTTCGTGTCCGGAGCATAACTCGAACACCCTTTGGAATATTTTTGATTAAACTTCACACATGCATAGAAGACGACCCAAAGGTGTGTCACGCGCAAGAATGACAACTCTTGCGTCGTTAATTTCTTAGTTATCTCCCTTTGTTGTTTCGTGCACTGATTTCGTGTCCGGAGCATCAACTCGAACACCCTTTGGAATATTTTCATGAAACTTCACACATGCATAGACCACGACCCTAAAGGTTGTTCTTTCGTGCACTGTTTTCGTGTCCGGAGCATAACTCGAACACCCTTTTTTCAAACTACTTGTGTATCTGGGGAGGGGGATACACATGTGCTTGTCGACAAGCGTCCATTTCTAGTTTTTTATGCCAGTTACCGTACTTCCCTTAATCTGAGAGCCACTGCAACGTGAATGGCGCACTGGTCTAGATACTTTAATACCAGATGGACCAGTCGTTAAATCATCGGATAGTGATTACCAGTTCATCAATGTGACATGGCAGTTCACAAGTAAGCTTTCAACACACTTTACGAGCATGAAGAAGGAAAGAGATGTGCAATTTTAAGGCTGCAGATCCTGTTGATCTGTGTTTTGCTCGTTTTGCTCGTACGGTGAACTAACCACATGTGAAAGTCACCTAAATATTCCTCAAAGTGACATAGTTGCATGTTTCGGTGTTCTTGCATCTATTCCTCAACCAGTGAAAGAAATGGGCAGTAGGAAAGTCATCTCTGTGTTCTGTAATTCCATTTTCAGCACATGTGGGCAGTGCTGGAAAGGCGGCGCTTTAAATGCTAAATTTGTCCACAAGAGGGTCCTGTGCAAACATTCTGACTGCGGGTTTAATAGATCATTTGGGCTACAATAATGTGCATGGTTTTACTCGAAATTGATGTCTTTCCATGTGGCAGTGACATGAAAAAAAAGTTCTTGAGTAGAAAATGTTGATTCAGAAAATGTTCACAATGGACTGTGTTTCTGTGTCAGTTGTGACGTGTTGCAATTAATAATAATCGCAATTTCATCCCAGTTTGTTTGGCTGTCTTCAGATAAATTGTCTGTTTACAAAGGAATGGTAATCTACGTAGAAATAATAGGTGAAGGTAAAATAAATGGTCACATGTTCGATAGTTGTATGTGGTGGGCACCCCTTGGTTATGAAGCTGTGCAAGTTTGGTGGTCCTAGGTGGTACAGTACCAAAGAAATGGACTTAGACACGAAAACTTAACATTGTAAACGCGAAAACTTAACATTGAAAATGGCTAAGTCGACTGCGCGGAAAAAATGGGTCAAGTTCTAAAAAAGGTAACATGTTGGATAGTGATATGTGGTGGGCACCCCTTGATTATGAAGCTGTGAAAGTTTGGTGGTCCTAGGTGGTACAGTAACAAAGAAATGGACTCAAACACGATTGTGGACGCCGCCGCCGCCGCCGCCGCCGCCGCCGCCGCCGCCGCCGCCGCCGCCCGCCCGCCCGGCTTTCGCCAATCCAATAGCCTGGATTTTTTTCTCAAAAAACCTGGCTAATAAAATCATGCATGTGGTCTGTTTAAATTCTGCGAGGAGTCCTTCGGCATCCACGCACTTTAAACAGACCAAATATTTTTCAACTGTAGTAACCGCAGCAGTCCATAGTTTTATCCAAACACAAGAACGCAATTCTTCCTTATTTCTTTATTTGAAGAATTCACTCAACTTTTGATTTTATTGCAAGCAAATGTCGGCACACACAAACGCCGAAAAACTTTCGCTTACCTCTTGGAAATATTGGTTTTATTACGAATAATTGATTTCTCTATGGGAATTTAACATGGGGGAAAAAGAGGTGCAGAAGTGTGGGAGGAGTCAAAAACGAAAAAAATTGGAAATTGGCTCCGAAACCTAGCTAGGTAACTTGGAAATGTTCTAACTAAGAAAACAAAAGTTAAATTTTGAAAATCGGTCCAGTATTTCTGAAATTCTAAAAATGTCCTCATGTTAAATCCCCATAGACATCTTCAACTCTGTGAAGATGTCTATGGGGATTTAACATGGGGAAATTGTTTTTTCGCAATAAAATCAATATTTGACCAAATTTTACGAAATAAAAAGAAGGCTCATTCTTAAATTTTCCTTTGATTTAATATTATCGAAAATAATATTGTTTTTGAATTGTTTATACAGCCGTAAAAGTTGGGCAGCTTTAGTGAAACAGACAGTAGTTTGTGTTGGTGTGCCGTTAAGGACTAACTATATAGAGTTTGACCTTTTGTTTCAAATGTAGTAGAATCATACATGCGACTGGATATCTATATAAAGTATGTCTGACCCTGTTCTTCTTAGTATATTATACAGATCATTGAGTTGCCATCTCCGCCAGTTTAGTGTGTACATGTTATCGGATAGTTTCACCACTTAGAGCGTTTGACACGTACAGCCAATAATATGGCAGCAAATCTAATACAATTTTGTGAAATACGTCCCAGATATATAGAACGACAATGTCCTATAACTGTTATTTCAGCAGACAACACAAACCGCTAGCTATCTGAGCTTTTCTACCATCACTCACAAAATATACAATGGACACTTTTTCCATGTGTAAAATGTCAAACTGGTGCACTGTCTGTTATTAGAAGTACATCTGACACAGGTAAAAACCGTACTTACTCGAATAGCAGGCGAGTAGACAGTAGTAACAATACACTTAGATAGCTGCTTACAAGTCACTGGAATCGATACAGTATGTATGGTAATACAGGTATATGTCTACATCACTGTGTATTGTTCTTACTGTTATAGTCTTTACTGAATTCTCAAACATTTTAACAAATGATCAACAACCACTTCATATATCTGACTTTGTATATAAATTTGATGACAACAAGACATAGCACGCTGTTGTCTGATGTATCCCCATCATGTTGCATCAATGTTGTAAAACTAGCCGATGGCCTGTACACGCTAAGATGGCCGACATGGCAACTCCTTGCACTGTGTGGGATATAGTAAGAAGAAAATGTTCACATGCATGTTATGCATATATCCCTTCACATTTACGAAGCAATTATGTATGAATCATTGGATTATCAGGGGTCCTTAAGCACCATTCCATTCCATGACCATCTAGTATTGACCAACATATCTTATCTGGTACATTTCAAATTAACGTCGAACCTCGGAATTACTACGTGTTTCCTAGCCTTACCTGATACACTTGATATCAACAAGCATTAGTCTGGTAGTTGGTATGATATGTAATTAAAGATACATACCCACTCATTAGGCACAACGTGTTCTTTATAGAAAGTAAATAAGTGTATAATTGTGTCACTATTCCACCAGTTCTAACGATTACATGTGTCCGCTATACAGACATAATCATTCTGTAATATTTATTTTACTGGTAATGACTCGCGATGGTACCAGACTATTTTCATATTATGCAGATGAGGCATGATATGTTTTAATTAGTTATACTAATTAAATGCGTCACCTTAAAAAATAATATTTTGGACAGATTATAAAGTAATATCATTGCGCATCACAAAAATAAATACACAGAATAAATAGTACTGTTCGTTATCATTTTAAGGAAACACGGTTATCGCCCCTGATATCAGTATGGAAATTTACGTCAACTTTTCACGTTAAGTGTTTGCGTTTAGCTCAGTTTACAGAAAACTATAAGTCCTACGACCTCCATACTTGGTATACATCAACACTGTGGCATTGACCTAGTTTTCATGGTTCATTGACATACTTTTCACAAGCATTCAACGTTCAATTTTTGAGTTTGGCTATGTTTCTAAAACTTAACGCTCAGGTTAATTCGTTGTAACTTCTGTTTCCCTCAATGGAATGCTTTAATATTCCATACATGCATTTGAAACAACATCCCGCATTATTCTACAGAAAGCCCATGGTGCCCGCTAACCATAACCAAAGGTCAAGGTCACGGGCTTAGAAAAGTCCGGGTTTGGAAAACTTAACGCTCGGTTTAATTTCTTACAACTTCTGTTTCCCTTGATGTAATTCTTTAATACTTATTAGGTGTAAACCATAGCAACATCCGGCATGATTCTACAGAAATACATGGTACCTGCTAACCCCAAGGTCAAGGTCACGGGCTTAGAAAATGCTCAGTTTTGAAAAAGTAACTCTTGGGTTAATTTAGTGTAACTTCTGTTTTCCTTGATGGAATGTTTTAATAGTTGATACATGCATTTGTAAGAACATTCCGCATCAACTGCAGAAAGTTCATGGTGTCCGGTAACCCCAAGGTCAAGGTAACGGACTTCAAAAATGTCTAGTATAGAAATTTAGCATCGGTGCCAGGCGATACATGTCGTTGGCGGCATTCTTGTTTGTGTTTAGCTGTGTTTGTTGGTAATTAAGTGTTTTGGTTTCAGTTTATTATCCCCTCGCGTAGCGAAAAGGGGATATAGGGATGCAAAAGTTGTCTGTTCGTCCGTCTGTGCGTCTGTCCATCACAAAAATTAACATTGGAGTTAATCTGCAATATCTTCTGTTTCCATTGATGGAATGCGTTAATATTTCATAGGTGCATCTGTAACATAATCCTGTATCATTCTACAGAAATCGTATGGTGCCCGCTAACCATAAGGTCTTTCCCTCAATGGAATGCTTTAATGATTCATATGTGCATTTTCAACAGCATCTCGCATCATTCTACAGACAGACCGTGGTGCTGAACGTTATCACATCAAATTGCATTCCGTTAGAAAGATATTAGAGGAAATCTACTGTAAACACAACTAAGAGTCATGACGTCACCCCGTTCTGAAACCACGTGATCCCACACCCTGATTCAGGAGGGTGGTATGTTGTGACCATGTGAATAGTAGTTTAACCCTTTGAACCCGAAATCCCGCTATAGCGGTTTGTGCAAAAAGTTGAGATCCAGATGAGCCGGCTCGTAACGAGCCGTCTCATCAGGATCTGCAATTTTTGTAAGTAATTTTCATATTTCTTAGAACAAAAACACCCCCTTTTCATAAATGGACGAATCTGAAAATCATTTTGTGACCATTGGATTCGTCGGAACATTAGCATATCAAATTCCATTCCAGTTCCTTAGGGGTGAAAGGGTTAAACCTAGAGTCCCATATACCAAAGGCAGACATATTTTTTATTTCGTTTATCAAAATCATTAAAGGTAC